>CAODLS011385557.1:0-11626 GCA_948243855.1 Flueggea neowawraea | reverse complement strand
TGTTTTGGTTTTTGAGAATTGGTTGGTGGTTTATAGGGGGAGGGGTAAATGAAATACAAATTAATAATGTCTTAAAATTTATATTTTGGAGTTGAGAAGCTATATTAAAAATCTTTAAAAAATAAAATTTAAATGGTTGATATTTTTTTTAGAGTGAAGATTTGTATTGGTTTTTAAATGGGGTTGCTTTGGTTTTTGAGAATTGAATGGTGGGTTTATAGGGAGAAGGGGTAAATTGGTTATTAAATTTATTTTATTTCAAATTTGATGTCACCTCATCAAAATTAACGGAATATTTAACTTTGGACTAACGTTTGAACGTTTCGGAAAAATTTTAGGGCCGAGAGGAGATTTTTGAAAAATAAGGGACTAGAGAGCAGATTTCAATATTACACAAGAACGACATAAGATTTAACCCAAAAATAATATAACGAAAAAAATACAAATATTTTCTTTTTTTTCTTTTTTGAAAAGGAAAGGTAATATCATTAATCATAATGAAATAACATCAGCTAGCAACAAGTCCTCATAGAAGGGTGAGGACTGTGTCAAAATAGTAGGGCTAGTATATAACAAAACAGCTATTGTTAGAGAGTGAGCTACTCCATTGGCTTGCGTCCTTATAAACTGTAGAGAGAGAAAAATCTCGTACTAAAACAAACAGGGATCGACACTCCTGGAGAATCATACCAAATTCGGAATCATCTGCTTTGCTACTGAAGAACGCATCAGTAACAGCCTTGGCATGATGGCATCCATTTCAAACACAACCCGGGAGTAGTTTAGCTGTAGTACCCATTGAATTGCCTCCCTAAGACTTATGCACTCCGCTTCTCTCGCATCAAATAAAATTAAACTATTTGTTTTAGGTAAATTGTATAGAAGTAGATTATTTTTGGTAGATTACATAATGGAAAAGTCCAGAAAGTAATACGTTTCATTTTTAACTAGGATAACTCGTTTTTTTAAAGCATGAGTCGTAATCCGCTGAATTTCTTAACCCCATCCTTACCATATATGTGGCATTTTTAAAACCATATTTCTTGTAAAGGTTACGAAAGGCACTTGTAGTCCATAGCTTGAAATGAATTCTCTTCTTTGGTGAAAGGCACCATGCACAGAGTACCTTGCTGATTATGCATTGGGGAGATCGCAACATAAAGATGGAATATCTGCTAACATGGCTTGACCATTTATGTGTCTTAACGTTTTCATGAAACATAACTTGCATGCTTTGGGGCACTGAATTGGGTTGCACAACATGAACATGAGTTATCCAGTTTCTTCATGTTCCTGTTCAAAACTTGTATCCCAATTTCGAACAAACAAGAAGGCCAAAATTCAAACTCAACTCATTAATTTAATGTGGAGTGAGCAGTTGCGAAATTAATAACTATATTGGAGATGTTAGTGGAGATTACAATACGTTTCGGTTGCAAAACGGACCGCGATGCTCTCTAAATACAGATTCAAATGGTCCATATTCTCTTCTCGCTTTTGCTGAAAATTAAACTCTAAACGTTTTAGTGTTGAAAATAATACTAGAACCATTAAACCGCAAACGTATAAATCTTTTACTCTTATAGTAAAAATTCTTCAAAGGAGAAGACTCACTTGCAGTCTGCAGAAGCTCATAATTAATTTCTTTTCATAAGTTATAAAATGAATCTTTCAGTACAGATTCCAAACATGCATAAAAGTGCATTAAGAAGCACAAGCAACAGGATTACTTTAAAGGGCTTCAATAGTGACGTATAGATTAGTACTTACGCATGCTCTTGGATTTGGACATAATCCAGACTATGCATTTCACAACTAGTACAATAATTCACACTGTGATTGCAATCTTTTGCCCCCTTTTACAAGCTACAAATATCTCAATTGATCCGCAACTTTGAACTATTCTAAGATTTTATTCGATTGAGATTGGCTTGGTCAAAGTGCATCCCTAAGTACACTCATGAGGACTAATAATATTGTGGTCACTCTTCTGATGTGATGATGCATATCTCTTCGATTAACAAATTAATGAGCTTGTAGTATATGAGTCAATAAAATGATTTGTCAAAAAAAATCTTCAATTAAGAAAAAATTGGATTACACTTACATTTGGTAAGATTAATTTTTTCATAATCAGATATCAATTTAAGTTGAAATTTTATATCGGTAATAAAATCTTCACTTCAAATATGAATAAGAATTTCAAATTTGATTGGTACTAACAATAAATTCAGATAAGTAGTTGAATAAGGAACACAGCACATGAACATAGGATTCCACTTTTTGGATCGATCATCATACCTCATTGTTGGCTGGTTATTAATGGCATTTTACTCCATTTCTTTCCCATTATCATCAGGAAAGTTTCCCTTTTCGATTATCTAAAACACGCATTATTAACTTTTGTTTTTCTTCAACAAATGTACTTTATTTTTTAGCAGAACAACAAATGTATTAGAAAGTAATCGATAAGATATATCAATTCAGGATGACAATGAGTATTCTAGCTACTCATCAGATACCGTTCGTACTGTATCCGGTGAATGCAGATATTATCTGCTTTGATCGAATATGAATATGATTACTTACAAATAAGCGGATATTTACAGGTAGGGTAAGAGTATATCATTTTATTATTCATATGAATATAGAAAAGGGTATCCGTACAAATAAGGATATTGACTAATTGTACCCATATACTATCCATTATCATCCCTAAAAAAGAGCATATAAACTAGGTGTGTTTAATTTATTAACGATATAAATTCAGCTAAAAAGAATAAATTTTACTTTTTGGATTATAGTCAATTCTCGTGAAGGTTACATAAAGTTAGGCTCAATGGGACAAACATATTTAGTCTAGCCATATATAGTATTAATATGGCATATATGTATGTATTGTTGCTTTCATATATTAGTAGATATCAATGATCAAAATTCAACACCTAGAAAGAGAAATATCGTATGAAGGAAATTGAGTACAATCATTTCCATGCGAAGCAATGTTGGAAATCACATATATCCAATAAAGTTTAGGCCAAAAAACCATAGCTAATGAAGTAGACTTATCAATTTGTGTGTCTAACAAAGATTATCCACTTGATCCACTTGAACAATATTATAAAGTACTTATAGACAAACAATACCAAATTTATCTCAAAGTACTGAAATTTATCAACAAGTTATTTTATTTAAAGGTAAAATGACTTGAGGAGATTTTATTTGTCAAAGACATAAATTTGAATCTCAAAGAAAACCTTTAAAAGACAAAATAATGGTTAATATTATAATTTTTCGTGGCAGTTGTTCACTCTTTATAAATAAAATTTAATTTTTTCACTCTACATTAATATGATAAAACAAATTCCAAGAGATTTCTACTCAAATTGTGTCATTTATATGTCATGTATATACCGACAATTATTTATTTTTGTACAAACAGATATTTATATATATATATATATGACTAAATTATTTTTATTAAATTAATATTTTTATAATTTGCACTATTAAAACTATGCTCAGTATTAAAATTAATGTCAAGAAATACAATTGCTCCGGAATAAATAAGTTTGCATAGATAGAGAAAATTGGCAACTTAAGCTCCAAAAAGGTCCAAATTTTTTGGATTCATAATTATGTAACCACAAAGAGTGATGAACATAATAAACCCAATTTCCGTATGAAACACGAGCAATTAATTATATAATAAACTGCTAACATATATAGGTGGTAAGTTAGTTTTTGACTAAAGTAGTGGGTTAACTTCATTAAATACTAGTACAATACTCATGTTACGCACGGTAAATAATAATATTTTTTATTTTAATTACCAAATAATATATTGGTTAACTAATTGTGTTACTCATTGCTTAGCAAGAGCTTTTGGTTCTTTTTATTGGCCCAATTAAGTGGAACTATTGCCCTCCTGCCTTCATGGATTCTACTTTGATGGAGGATTTGGCAGAATACTAAAGCAACAACGTAAATATCAAAAATAAAAACTGAGGTAAAGATAAATTATAAGGATAAATTTATTTGATCTTGAGATCCTGCATAATCTGTAGGACTAATCATGGATTAAAGCTAGTTAAAATATGAACCTGCAAAAAGATGTAGATCAAAGAAAACTATTACTTGACCAGTTTGAAGTTAAATAGAACACATTTTATCGCACTGTGTAAGCACTATATTTATGAATTGGAAATTCTGAAATAGCAGGTTCAATGCCAAAACATTGGAAATTTCAATATGACATGTAATGAACAAATGAATGGTTCATTCACAAGAAAAATGCAAATTCTGAAACTTACCAATCATGTTGCTATGTTTGCTTCATAGGACTACATCAACTTATCATCACCTTAATTTTAAGATTGAGAAAAACCTTTCTAGCAATACTACTTCATCACATATGACATATAATTTGGACGCAATTAATCAATAAAAATATCCCATCCAGTTTATGACATTAGTCCCATTAGCTAGGCAAGTCTTGATCGCATTAACATCATTCAATCTCGCTGCTCTGTGCAACAGTCACCCATGCATATGCAGCTCTTGTATAAATTTGAATGCCCTTCTTCAACAATGACAACAAAAGACACCTATACAGATTCAGAGAGATAGAGAGAGAGAGATTGATAGAGAGAGATAGGAAGAAGTCGACGCACAAGAGGTCCTCATAAAAGTGGGCTAGCTTTTGGTAACAGAGGGGAGATAGAGAGACAAAGAAGTCGAAAGGAAGGAGATTCAAGAGGGTTGGTTTTTTGATTTTTAGTAACGGTTGAAAATTTGAGCACGATGTCCGTAAAGATCTATATGTGTTAAATCAATTGTTAATTAACCAAAATAAAGCCAATTGTCAACAAAGTAGAAAGACACATGGCAAAAGTAAGAAAAAATTAAAATGTCACTTGTCAAACAAATAAAGATACACTTATCATAAATTTAAAAAAATTCTCTAATTATTATATATATATTGATGATTTGTTGTCACATCTCAAGTCAACAATAAATTAAATTACTAGTGAGGAATAATTTAATTTTAGTTTGAAGAATTTTCTATTGTCTTGCTAAGAGTATAAACTTAAAACTTGGGTTTGTGCCACATTTAACAACAATTTAAAAGTTATGTTTTTTTTAAAGTTAAAAAGTTATGTTAAAAAAGGTAAAAAGTTCAAACATTATACCAGAGAAATATTAACAAGTCTAATTTTTCTTCCTGAAAGCATTCTAGTACTGAAATAAACAAATTAAACACAGAGAAATCGAGCCTACCTCAATTATTACACAGCGGAATTTTCAGCAGAATGCTAAAGGGGCATCAAGGTGATGTCAGTCGCCATGAACCACAAATCGCTGAAAGACAGGGACGTTGTATGTTTTTGCAACCCAGATGCCTGCAAAAAACCTCTGATCCGCAATCAAACAAGAGAAAAATCTCTTCTTGCTCTTGAGAGAGAGGGACAGCTATGGAGAGGGAGAGGAGGAGAGTTTGTATATTTCTATATCTATTTTATGAGACTTAGATTAGGGTTTCCTAATCCTATCAGTATTTATATTAACCGAGTTGGTTCTTTGTGAACCGGCCAGAAACACATCTCTCAACCAAACCCAACCGGTTCCATCAAAGCCCAATTTGAAGACCACCTGAATTAATACTAGTTAATTCAGGTTCAGGTTCAAGTTTCACTCATGACCCGACATGGGTGGACCCGTTTTCTAACATTTCTTTCTCTTCACCTCAATATAAAATTAGGAAAATTTTCACCTACACTTGGCGCATGATTATACTCATGCACTAAACCAATTAAAATATAATATATAGATAACTGAATCCACTTTAGTCCACTCTGAGAGTATGTTTCAAGAATTTAGATTGGTTTGGTGTATGAGCGGGGTCATACACTAAGTGTAGGTAAAAAATTCCCATAAAATTAAATTTATATAAGTAAAATTCAAAGGCCCATACATAAAATAATTAAGGTTATTATTTAAATTTATAATGTCACTTGAATTTTGCAATTAATTCTCTCATGATAATTAAAAAATACAAAAACATAAAAAAAATCACTTTGAGCTACAGTTTACATACGAGTGAAGTAATTGCAAAATTTCAATTTTTTTTTATGTATTGAGAAAGAATCCTATGCAACATTTTGCAATTAATGGATGTATTGATAAATTTCATTTTCTATAATTAGCTCGAATTTTTTTTACCTACACTTGGTGTATAACCTTATTCATATACCAAATCAATCAGTAGATTAGATTTTTCTTACAATATATTCTTAAAGTGAGTCCAATTATTTAAATTTTATTTTTTAATTAGCTTGATATATGGGTGGAGCCATACACCAAGCAAGACAAATCCAATTAACTCATGCCCTCTCAACCAACCCAATAAATTGCAGACCTCATCATTCTCCACAGTCTCTTCATTTTCCATATTCTTGTATTGTGCTATCACACACGTACACACGCTCTTGCACAGTCAAAAAGCCTTCTTCTTCACAAACAACACTATCAAAAAGATAGAAACTCATTCAAAGTGTGGATACACATCAAAAAGCTTACAAAATTAAACCTTCAATGGCCTCTTTGCTCTTATCTTTCAACACTCCTAAAACAACCATCACTTCTTGTTCACCACTCTCTAGAGGTCTCTTGCCAAGACACAACTTCACCTCACAAAAAGCTTTCTTCTTCCCACCAAAACCCTTCTTGTCAAGCGCTAAAACCACTCTACCCTTCTTCAAATGCTCCTCTGTGTCAGCTCCGGAGCTACAAGAAGAAGAAGAGAAAGGTAAAGACAGTACTTACCAAGAAGAAGATCAGAGGCCTCTCAACCAGGTTTGGAGGGAAATCCAGGGAGCTAGTGACTGGGAAGGACTTCTTGATCCCATGAACTCCCATCTTCGCAAAGAGATCATTCGGTATGGAGAGTTTGCTCAAGCTTGCTACGATTCTTTTGACTATGATCCTCACTCCAAGTACTGCGGTTCCTGCAAGTACCGTGCTGATCATTTCTTTGAAAAACTTGATTTGCAAGATTATGTTTACAAGATAAGCACGTATTTCTTTTTTTCTTTTTCTACGATTTTAGAATTGACAACGTATAATATATGATTCTCTACTTTTTAGCGTAGAGATTAGTTTCATATCATTATGTTATCCTACTAAGCGTGCTTGTGGGAGGAGTGATGAATCTTTACTGTGATTAAGCCCTGAACATAATTTTTAAAATGAGCGAAAACGCTTTTAATTAGAAAAATTATATATATCTAACATATTTAGTTAAAAAAATTAAAAAATCATATAAGATAGCAAATCTCGATTTTTTAGCATAAGTGAAGACAATAGTATCAACTTTACACTAATTATTTATCATATTTAGAAAAAAAGTCACGCACAAATTCTTAATGTTGAAAGAAATAATAGTACTAGCTTTGCATTATATGATATCATTAACATGTATCAGGTACCTTTATGCGACTTCGAACATAAACCTCCCAAATTTCTTCCAGAAGTCAGGGCTATCAAGTGTATGCAGCAAGCACGCAAACGGGATGCGTTACATAGCGGTGACAACCGACGAGGAAGAGATAAAAAGACTAGGTAGGCACGACATAGTCATTGCCTGGAGAGGCACAGTCACATATCTCGAATGGATCTACGATCTCAAAGACATTCTTTGCTCGGCCAATTTCACCAACAATCCATCCATCAAAATCGAATCCGGGTTCTACGATTTGTACACCAAGAAAGAAGATTCTTGCAAATTCTCCAATTTTTCGGAACGAGACTGATTGATTATTACAGAGGCGAAAAAATTAGTATTGCCATCACTGGTCATAGTGTTGGAGCGGCTTTGTCTATAATTAGCGCTTATGACATTGCCGAGATGGGACTTAATTACACGAACGACGGAGATAAAGTTGCATTGACTGTGTATTCTTTCTCGGGCCCGAGAGTTGCTAATCTCATGTTTAAGGAAAGATTAGATGAGCTTGGAGTTAAGGTTTTGAGGGTGGTTAATGTTCATGACAAGGTACCACTAGTGCCAGGAATTATTACAAACGAGAAATTTCTATTCCAAAGATATGTAGAGGACGCAATTTCGTTTCCATGGAGTTATGCTCATGTTGGGGTCGAGCTTGCTTTGGACCACACTCATAGCCCATTTTTGAAACCCACTAATGATCTCAGTTGTGCGCATAACCTCGAGGCTCATGTTCACCTCGTTGACGGCTACCACGGCAAAGGACGGCGGTTCTTGCTCGCCACCAAAAGGGACATTGCCCTAGTGAACAAGAGTTGCGAGAGTATGGATTGCCACCACATTGGCGGAAGGACGAGAATAAAGGGATGGTGAGAAATAGCGACGGCCGATGGGTCGTCCCAGATCGGCCGAGCGTGGAGGCCAATCCACCAGACACGGCCCACCACCTTGAACAAGTGCCCAAGAGAATTGGCAAGACTGCGTCAAAATATAAATGATGGATTAATTAGAGCATAAGAAATGAAATTTAGTGACAATAAAAATTTTAAAGTTAAAAACTATATAAAGTAGTGAAAAAAACTTAGTTACAATTTATGCGGTTGACAACGTTATCATTGTTATTTAAAATGGAAAAGACTAAGAAAATGAAAAAACAACTTAAACCATCCATTTATCGGTTCATTTCCAATAATTTGATATTATTTTATATAAACTAAATTTATTATATATTCGGTCCCTCAATATTGATATGGGAAATTTTACTATAAAGTGGTATTTCGATCCTGTCTAGCAAAAAAAAGAAAATGAAAATAGATTCAGGGCCAATCCATTTTGACGTCAGTGGCCCTATATATATATATATATATGGCGTGCAAAATGAAAACTTTACAAGGTGGTGGTACTATTGGATTGAAAAGAATTAAAAAAAAGGTATGATATTTTGTCTCTGTGAATCATTATATAAGGGCCGCATATATATGCGAGACAACTTATATAACCAATTAATTGATATTTCTTATTGTTGGGGATTTTTGTTGGCATATTATTCTCGTCATCTTATTTACTTTTCATTCCAACCATAATTATTTCATTTATATGTAAATATAAATATCTACATTTGTGTTATCCTATATAGATACCAATATGTAGCATAAGGATTTTAATTGAATAAAATTCCAATCAAAAAATTATTTAAGTGCAAAATCGTTAATATTTTAATTTTAGAACAAATTACCTGTTTTTCTTTGAAAAAAAAATTGCATTCAAACGACCTTAAGTAAAATTAAATGTAAAATGATGAGTCTCTTCAATAAATAATGCCCAAATTAGCCCAGCAGAATCTAGTGTATATCATTGTCGAGTTGTGAAGTGACACTAGGTAAATGGATAGATATAAGGATGAAAAATAGTTTGATTTCGACTTCTCTTTTGCAAGTCAATAAATGAGAAAGCAAAACAAAAGTGTCATTATCAATGTTTGAATTGTTTTGGAGTGACAACAATTTAATTACCTACTCCCTTGGTCCCATTTTGAAAGGTACATTTCATCAGAAAAAAAAAAAAAGAAAGATTGGCACATTTGTCTTTACACATGAATTAAGAAATATTAATTTCACTAGTTGAATGCATTTAGTTTTGAATTTTTTTTCTAATTGTATCCTCTGACTTGTATAACTAAAATTTGTTATAGTATTAATTATAAGAAAAATTCTTACCTATATGACCCGTTCATATATCAAACTAATCAGAATTCTTGAAACATATTCTTAAAGTAAGTCAGAATAGGTCCAATTATCTATATATTATATTCTTATTGGTTTGTTACATGAATATAATTATACACCAAGTGTAGATAAAATTTTTTCTAATTATAAATCTTTGACTAAATATTAACTAAAAGGGATAGTACTACAACTTGCAGCTTAATTAGCAGAAAGAGAAAAGAGAACTGCTTGTAATTTGGAACACTCAAATTAGGAAGAGTGTGTTAAATCAAGTAATGTTGACTTGTAACCAAGCAAAACATAGTTAATACTAACCTGAGTATTTGGTCAAAGCTAAATCCCCATCTAATCTAGATGCATCTGCACTTAAAATTAGGAACAGTATATATCAAAATGAGATGGAAGGAGTATAATTTAAAGACATTAATGCTTTAATTGCAATCTTACTATCATTATTATAATGATAATAATCCTCGCGGATATATCCCTCTGTTTGCTCCCAGCGGGTGTTGTGGTGACGTGTCCATTGGTTACTACCAAGTAAGCGAACATTCCACGGCAGAGAGTAATTGCATGCATGGTCACGCCTAGCAGGGATGTAACCACCATCGGTAGCCTCCAGCTCTCCTTTTTACTGACAAAAAAAAATCTTACTATCATTATTATTATTACTACTCCCTCTGTCTCGTAAAGATAAATTATGTTTTTTTTAGTCTGTCCCAAATTATATGTTTGTTTCCTTTTCAATATTAATAATTATATCAATTATACAATATTATTTCTATTTAAATAAAAAGTAAATTGTATTATATTAATTACTCATTGGATTGCTATAAAAATATTTTTGAAAATTTCTACTAAAATTAATAATTCTAATTTTTTTTAATCTTTGTAAAAAAAAATATTGTAGTCAATTTTTACGAGACGGATGGAGTTTTGCGACTGTGGGTAGTTGTTTGTTAAGTATGTCAAAAATAAGGGAATATCAATTCTGGTACCAAAACCACGTGATGTTGAGTGGTGAGGACCATAATTGCTACTTCTTTGAAGGACCATAATATTCCAGTTTTGACCATTAATTACCCGATTCCACAACTACAAAGATTTTTCCAATTGAGAAGTCTACATCGATATATTCCAGATCTTTTTGATGCCCTAGAATATAGAATATTGCAAAAGATTGAAGCATGATGTACTTATATAAAAAAAAGCATGATGTTGAATGCTATAAAGCCATATCAAATATGAAACTCGTTTCAAATAAATTAGGGTTTGTTTGAATTGCATAATTGGAATTAGAATTAAAATTAGAATTTCAATTTTAATTCTGTTGGAATTGAAATTAAAATTGAATCAGAACTGATGTTTGGATAACATTTTAACAGAAATAGAATTGAAATATGATCAAAATCAGAATTGATTATTTAAATAATTATTTAATAAAAATTAAATATTTAATTATTTAATATGAATTAAAAAAATATTTTCTAATTTCATAAAAAAGAGATTATATATTAATTTAGTAATGAGAAGCTCTCATCTTCAATTCAAAACAGGAAATGTTGCGAGCTCGTGCAGTTGTAGCTGGCCAAGGGACCTAGAGGATATCATATTCATCACAATTGTTTGCCCTGCTTTCACAGCTTCTGTAAATAAACAGGGTTACATTAGATTTATACAAACTGATAATAAGATCCATTTCTTTTACGTCTTTGGCAGCCAAATTTTGAGATTTTATTTTCATCTTTGTATTGTTATGAAGTCAAGAAGGAAAATGTTTCCCCCGGTTACAGATTGTGTCTACTCAGATTGCTGTTGATGTTAATACATTTAGGAGTTCCAATGATTCTTAATTCTTACTGTGGAATGAGGTCTACTAGCTTGATAAGTTTTTGAG
>CAODLS011385539.1:0-29118 GCA_948243855.1 Flueggea neowawraea | reverse complement strand
AGAAGAAGAAGAAGAAGAAGAAGAAGAAGAAGAAGAAGAAGAAGAAGAAGAAGAAGAAGAAGAAGAAGAAGAAGAAGAAGAAGAAGAAGAAGAAGAAGAAGAAGAAGAAGAAGAAGAAGAAGAAGAAGAAGAAGAATGGCTTACAAGTTGGAATATTATGCTTCAGAAGTATATGTTGATTGACAATAATTGGTTAAAGGATTTATTTGAGATAAGGGAGAAATGGGCCACGGTATATGGTAGGCATATATTTACTGCAGATATGAAGAGCACTCAACGAAGTGAATCAATGAATAACTTGTCAAAGAAGTACCTGAAGGCAAAACATAATTTGATGTATTTTTTTTAGAATTATAATGTATTGTTGGTTGATAGAAGGTATCAAGAGTTACTAGCAGAATTTAAGATGAGATAGACTACTTCGGTTTTAAAAGCTGATGTGGAGATGTTAAGAGATGCTATAGAGGTATATACTCCTGCAACATTTAAAATGTTTCAAGATGATTATATAAAGTCCTTAGATTATGTAGTTCATAAAGCTGACAAGTCAAATGTTGTTAAGGAGTACAAAGTCAGTTATGGTAGTCGATATCATGAGCATTTGGTGAATTCAATGCATCGACAGGTGAAGTGCAATGCATTTTGCATGAAATTTACATTTGTCCGAATTTTATGTGCTCATGCTTTAAAAATACTTGATAAAAAAAATCAAGAAAGTCCCATTGCAATATGCTTTGAAAAGGTGAACCAAAAATGCAAAAGAGGGATCTACTAAAGAAGCTCATATCATTGATATCACGGGAACTTCGAAGGAATGCATTGGAAAACGTTACTCTTATTTATGTCATGATTTTCGTGAAATATCTACACTTTCTTTGGAGAATGAAGATATGTATAACCATGCCTGTAAAAGTTTTCAAAGTTTGCTGCAAGATTTACAGAAGATGAAAAAGGAAAATGCTTCAAGTCATTTAGGTGTTGAAGAAAATTTACATTGTGTATCAATAAATGAAATAAGTAGTCTTTATGATGGATCTATTTTTCGAGGATTGAAAATGAAAGAAGTAGTTCGACAACCCAAAAAAGATTAAAAAGTGCATT
The DNA here is from genome assembly GCA_948243855.1 of Flueggea neowawraea. Lineage (NCBI taxonomy): Eukaryota > Viridiplantae > Streptophyta > Magnoliopsida > Malpighiales > Phyllanthaceae > Flueggea > Flueggea neowawraea. The sequence continues at coordinate 28,017 of CAODLS011385539.1, read as the reverse complement.
GGAGAAACAAAAATATAAAAAATCTCAAAATCATAAGAGGTACAAATTTATTAATTCATTTAGTAGCTATATATTTTAAAAATATTAAATTTTTTATCTTAATTTTCTATTAAAACTATTTTTTGTAGGTTACATCGGTTTCTGTGAATAACAAATTAGAAGTCGAAAGTTCTAAAATACATGAACTAAATGGAGAAAAACAAATTGAAGATGCACCCATCATTGAAGCATCAGTCATGATTGACAATGTATCGTATTCTAATATATTTCCTGATACTAATCATAAATTATTTACTGAATTAATCCAGACACTCTTTTACTAAATTGATGCTTACTAAATTCATTATTATTATTTGTTTGCAAGTCTAAATTTGGTTTATTATTTTGTAGGATGCTATTAGAGGTTCTAATTGTGATCACTATGGAGATGAATCAAAGAAGAAATTTCGACAGGAATATATTTAGATTTAATCCATTTGATATCAAAACTTTGAGTTGGATTATAGTATTTTTATTTTGTGACATGACATACTTTTGCAAAGTGTAATTTAAGCTTTTGATAAGTTTCATATTACAAAATACTAATTTGATGCTAATTTTTGGGTTCAATTAATTTTTTTGAATTGTGGTCAAGTAATATGTTCACTACAAAGTACAATTTATATTTGTTGCCGTGTATAATCTTTCGCGAATTGAAAATGTTAACGGAGTGAGGCATAGCAACGGAAGAAAGAAAAAGGGAATCCAATCTAGAGCTAATTGTCCTACGTGGCACATCCCTATTGGAAGCAACAGCAATTGGGTTGCAGCAAAATTTTGTCCACATTGATGTGCTAGACTACGAGAAACCTGCCAAGCACCAGCCTTCAGATGTTTTTCAAAGCAAGCATGACTACCAAATCCTGATTTTCCCCCTCTTTTTCACTTGCTTTATTTGCTTCAGAGAACATTTCAGAGAATTTGTTGTCTTTTAATTTATGTCTGTCACTGCTTGTTCAAAAGAATGAATTTTTTTAAGGAAAAAAATATTGTTGCATTCTTTTGTAGGTTTATTTCTGATGATACAGTTTGTTAGGAGTGCCTGATAGACCGTTAATTCAGGTTCATGGTCTGCTTTGACAAACCTCTCCTCTCATTCATTGTTTTCTATTTATGGACAAATCAGAGTAGCCACTCAAACTTGGAAAACCGAAAATTGTAACCTCACCTCTGAGTTTCTCTCATGCAGAGAGGTCATGATCTGGGTCCGGTTTATTCCATTACCAAGGTCATGATCTTCTGTCTCATTTCCCTTTGACCCTTCTTATCCGAACTCATTTCTCTATCTTCTTTTACTCATTTCCAACTTGGTTTCAGGAAACAAAAAGATCATATCTTTTTCTCTCTTTTGGTTCTTGATTTTCGATTCTGCGCTATGTCCAAGAGATCGTTTAAACAGTTTGTGGAACAAGAGCTAGGGAAGGTTCCACTCTTTTTTATTTATGCTGCCCTAGAATGGTTTCTGATAATTGTGCTATTCATTGATGGCTTTGTCGCACTTTTCGCCAACGAATGTACCAAGTTCTTTGAATTGAAAATCCCTTGTTTGTTAAGTAATAAAAGTTAGACAGAATTTTATAGCGGAGGAACTTATTTTACTTAGTTTTTTGTGCACATGCACGTGGTAAAAAAATTTATTAAAATTTTAAACAATCATATAAAAATGTGATTAAATTAGGTACAAATAGAAATACAATAAATTAATTAACTATAATAAAATAAATATCGTGAATCAATCAAAGGACTAGAGGATCAACTAATATTGTGAATATATTTAATTGAAATCCCAGTGTAATGTGATGAAAAAGAGAAATGAACATGAGTTGTTTATCCTCAAACTCTACAAGAAGCATGTGGTGGAAACGAGAAGTTAGTCTTCTCAGTATGTTAAGATGTAAGATGGTTGACGCCACCATGTTGTTAACTATGTTCCCTCAAAGTTTGTTACTTTGCGCATCTTATGGATTGTGGATTTGACATAGGTGTGACCGAAACCACTTAAAACCATAAAATGTGTTGCCTATCTCTACAAAACCTTGGTCGATAAAGACCAAAAGGTGAAAGGTGTATTTTTGCGAAGATATGTGGTTGTATCTAAACTGACATGTTTTCACCTCCTTCATAGGACGACAAGAAATAGTGTAGTAACGTAAACCAGGAAGTTGTATTCTTTGTGAATGGCCTCCTGCACTTGGATAAAGTAGATACAACTTTCATTTTTTTATGAGATTGAAGGAACTATTATACCCTCTATGATCACTCCATCCGAATGAGAGAATTCTAGAAAGATGAGGATAGATGATGAGGAAGAAGGTTTTGAAAATGTCTAAGGTCGTAACTGAATATCGTGATCACTTACATATTTGGGTCATAGTCATATAACTCATCAACCTCAAATTAGTGTGGATGTTCCTGATCCTAACTGAAGTGGGAGCATGGTTCCTAATTCTTGTGAGAATAGGGAACTTAATTCTAGTTGGAGTTCTTGACTCAATTGAGAGTTTGGAACTCAATCTAAATGGGAGCATTTCAAATTTCACGATGAACGTGTGTGTGGCACGTTTTTCAATTTTTGAAAGTGCATAGTCCTAAAAGGAATAAAGTCTCACCACATTATTTTTCATTAAATGAGTTGTTCGTGACCCTTTTAATAATCCCACAAGTCAAGGATTAAATGAGTTGTTTGTGACTCTTTTAATAATCTCACAAGTCAAGGATTAAATGAGTTGTTCGTGACCCTTTTAATAATACCACAAGTCAAGGATGAACTGCAAAGGTTCTCACATCCAATTGAAATATTATGGAATGAAGCAATGAGAATGAAAATGGCATTTGTAAGATTGAATCAAAGTTGAGTACTGGTTGATCTGCATAATAGGTGAAGGCTTATTGGGAAAATATGGATACAAAAAAAAAACATATATCTTGAGTAGATTTTCTTACCTTGTTGTAAGATTTGCCTCAATTTGATAGAATATGGCCATGAGGGCTAGTATATAACTCAAGACTTCTATTCTAAATAGAGAATCGGGCGAAGACACCTAAATGGTTCACCCTACAGGTTTCATCGTGCAAATCAACAAACACAAAGTTGTTTGGCCTCAGTGAGTATTTTAGGGGTTGGTATATTCAAATTCAATACCAAATACTCTAAAAAGTGAGTCTTGCCATTCTAACCTTATGTGTAAACAACACCATTATAGCTAGAAACAATCTAACATATATGAATGACATTAAGGATTGGTTGTGATCCAACCTTGAGATAATGTATATAGGTTGTCCTTGCAAATTGGGTTTCGAGGACTGTTCAAATAGGTTGTTGTTCCTCTAAGAATGTATCAACAAAATCTTGAACACATTTTCATTGCCGGCCCACATATACCCCAAGTCAAAAAATTAGCTTCTTGGCAATTACATGTGTTTATATATGATGTGAGAAAGGGAAAATGTGTAAGGAATGTTTCCTATATGAATTGGTAGTCAATGAACATCTTATTATGTACGAGGGTGTGACTTATTGTACACATTTATGACTTGTTGCTTACAAGAGTTAAGTTCTGCTAAGCTATGAAGTTAGCTAGTAGATGTTGACTAAACTTAAAAGAAGGTTGTTGGGAAGCATTGAATGAGATGCTTCCAATGCTCTGTAGTTTGTACACTGTGTTGTAGAAGAAGGATCTACGATCAAATAGACACACAGTTGCTAATCAGCCATATGATGTGGACAAGAGTAAGGTCTAAGTTTGGAGATGAATTCTTGCTTGGTTGTTGTGCCATCTCATGAGATAGCAAGTTTCACAACCTCATCCCAAATTGCATATCCATAAGCATACATGATACAAAAACATTCATATTACAAGCGTATAATTACAATGCATTAGCATGATCAGACATTGCATATATTTAGATGACATGTAAATGAAGCTAACCTTACATTAACTATATATATTTTTCAGTATGTGGTCAGAATACTTTAGGGTATCTGTAGAAATCCTAAACGGTAATCGGTGATAGAAAAGGGTACTAAAAATTGAATAAATGCAAACGAAAGCATATATGTAAAATATCGATTATGTAAAGTTATGTTAGTAGACAAGGACTAATTAGGTATAATTTTGGCTTTAGAAATTCAGTCACAACATAGTATATAAACCACGATTTTAAGGACCAAAAGTGAAAAGAATTACAAATTAATTTGATTGAACCTCTTACTTTTCTTGACACCTAATGCTTATATTTTAACCTTATAAATCTGAATCAAATCAATACAAACAGATTCATTTTTGTGATTAGACCTAGCATAAGAGAGAAAAGAGAGGGAAGAAAGCAGGAATAACTGATTCAGTGAGGAAATTCGATAAAAACACTAGAAATCACTGAAAACAAGACTAGACCAGTAATTCTTGCATCCTTTTCTTCCTATCACCAAAGCAACTGAATTTCTTTCTTATTCTATGGATATTAATCATATTAGTATGTGTTTAGGGTTTTGGTTGGCGGATAATTGCATCAGAATGTGTTTAGAGTTAGATTTTGTGGTGATTGAAATTGTGTATGAGGTAGGATAGTTCAATTGAAAGCTATTCAAAGAGTGCCCTGTTTTCTAGTAACATTGTCTAGTTTTGAACTCTGATTTTAATGGTCATGAAAATGGAAGTACTTGATGGTCAAAACATAAAAGTTGTTTGTATATGTGTTTAGGATATTTCTAGAACTTTTGGATGTAATTGGATCTGTACAACGTGACCTAAGTGCAATGAACTATAAACTGTTCAATTGAAACTGTTTTGTTAACGAGCTGTAATGTTGAAAACTTATCACAACTTGTATAGACTAAATTAGAAAACATATTCATATACATAGAAAGCCATTTTTGTCTAGTTTTTTACCCAATTTCTAGACTCAATTTGGAGTAGAAATTAATGAATTAGGATTGAAATACTGAGTGATGCTCAATCTATCCTAAAGTAGAAATAGAGTAAGAGATAGTTTGACTTTAAAAATTCACCGAAAATTATACAAATTAAACTAGGAATTATAATTTATATTTACAGAAAGCTTAGGATGTCTTCTTATAGATAAAATTTACAACAAGTTAATTGGAAACATATAGCTCCAGATAACTTGCAATGACCATTGAGTATTTAGTTGAAACTAATATGAAGCATCGATTGAAGGGACTGTTTGGTGTGTTTTTAGGAAAAAAGAGCTGACCAAAAAATTTAGATGATAAACAAGTTAATGAGAAATAGAATAGGTCCTTGTAAATTAAAAATGCAATTAGCTTATAGATCAACTAAATTCAAAGTTCTTGTCATTTGGTATGACACAGGGACTTAATTGAATAAGAATTTGTACTAAAAGGACTAGTTTATAATTTTACAAAAAAATATTTAATATTGATATATGTAATTTTATTATTGTGTAGATCAAGAGAACACAAATGCTTGTAAATTGGAAAACTAGAAGTCATCAGTGCTTAGCACATACCAGAGAAAACGTTAGTAGAAACTATTGATCTTATAGTTGCTATAATCAAATATTGAAAATATTGTTTGATCTTGTAGGAATTGATTGCCATACATAGTTTATATGATTTGATTTATCCTTATCCAAAAATGTTGATAAGATCTGATTCACAGGTACAGTTATTGGAAGACTTATTTAGTACATGAAACTTGCACTATCGACTTAAAATGTAGGCTTGACCAACATGCTTGAGTTTTCTATAAAGTTGCATGACATGATTGAGACTGCATGTCTCCACAAATACAGTATATGATTCGATGCTTAAATTCTCAACAGTTCACAGTTAGCAATCACATTATAGTTTCAAGACTATATGACTTTATAGAACATAGTATATGACCTGAGTTGAGACTTTTCATGTACATGCCAAGGCATTTACTTGCATTACTGCATAATGTGTGATTGTGATATATATTTGGATGTTTATGCTAATTGTTGTGATTTATCAATCATAGTTTCTCTCACTGAGTAACAACTCATATAAAGTGTTATTGTTTTCCAAGTTTTTAGCATTATACAGTTTTTTGGAGTTGATCAAGTGTGAAGCTAATTAACTTGTATACACGGAGCACATGTCATCCGTCTAGGTCCCACACTCACTCTCCTCTGCATTATGTTATCATTGTACATATAGTTTTGAGAGGATTCCTTTAAATGTTGCCTGTACTTTTATTTAGCCTATTTATATGTTATGCTAAAAAATCTTTGTATGTACATTTAGAAATGAATGATCTATGTAAATGCATGTTCATATGTTTATAACCACATATAATATTATGGTTATATGACAGGGAAGGGTGTTACAACAAGAATCATATATGAGTAGTAAGAGTTACCATGTAAGCTATACTTATAGTTTTACCAAAATGCAGTGCGACAAGAAGGTTGGAAAGAGTGGTTGGAGTACCATTTAAGAATAACCATCTCGAAAGAACCAATGATAGTCTATGGTGACCTCAATGATCAATTGCTTAAGGATCAAGAGATCCACTATTATATTAAATAAATCAACATTAAGTACCACATTGGTAAAAGATATAGTTGCATAAGGGAATGGTAAACTTAGAGTTCAAAAAGTCGTTGTGGGATGTGAATGTAGATCCGCGTGAAAAAACCTGTCAAAAGAGATGTACTTCTTGATGTTGGCATGTCATGTCAAATGTGTAATTTTTGGCACATGGAGCAATACACGAGTGTGAAAGTTTTTGAGTCAAATATTTACATTCTTTGTGACTAAAGCATGTTGGATGGAGAAGTAACCCGTGTTGAATCAATTTTTAATTAATATGAAAAATCCTGAATTTTGATAATTTAACAAAACAATTAAAACATTTAAGCTATGCACGCTCTTCAACTCTCTAAGTACATTAAAGAATGATCCATGTACTTTGAACCAAGACCTATGCACGTTGATCAGAGACAGAGGCATATCAAGATTTTAGAAATGGACTCTATGCGCATAAGATCTCATGCAAGGTGCGTAGAACAGGTGCAATGCGCGTAGAAGCCAAATGCAATTCACATAGACCCTGTGAATCAATAAAGAAGAATAACCCAGTATCATACTGTGCGCGTAGCAAGCAGTGCAATGCTCGTATACGTGGTGAATTAGAAAACAAAATGAATCAGTATATTGCTATGCGCGTTGCATATAGACCAAAACATGTAGTAAAAAGAAGATACTTACTGGTTTAAATACTACTTGATACTACGCACAATGAACAAGGGTCTAAGCATGTAGACGAGGATGATATCTATCTAACGCGATAACGCCAAAATCTGTTACAGTGTGTCAAAATTCAAACGGGAATATTCTTTGACATGAATTCAGAGAGTATCAGCATAGTGAGACAGGCACAGAGGATAAAAACACAAAGGTGTCAGATAAGGTGAGCTGGACAATCTGACAAATGGCAGATGATCCTCGATATTTGAAAATTCAAATATTCTCTGACACAGTCACGAGGAAGATCAAAGGCATGATCATTGGAGACTTGACAACGTACGTAGCATTGAATATAGCGCACACATCATTCAAACTCTACGTACACAGATGGGAGAACTAAGCACGTAGTTACCACCTAATATCAAGCAGTGTGTACTGGAACTTGACCTATGTAAGCAGAAGAAAGATCGTTGCACGTAGGAGTCTGATATAATCATGAACTACGTACGTAGTACACTTGGTACGCTTAAATTTAGCATCTTACAACTCTCTCACAACGGTTGTCCTGGAAATTACAACGACTAGTTTTTAGAGAGTTCCTATAAATAGACGTTCTCAGCCATGAAGTAAAGAAGAACAATCCCTGAGAGTGCCTAAAGCTTTGGTAATCTTTCTTATTGCATTCTTATCTTGGTCTTGAACACTTGCTTACCAACAGAGTTATTTACTTGCCATTTGTTTACTAAGTTGGTTTAAGAATATTGTCACTTAGTTGAGAATATTGTTGTAATCAAGCTTTGGTTGTAATGCTTGAGAAAAGAATAGGTTTGCTTTGTTTGTTTCCTTAAAAAACAAAGGAGTATGGTTTTCTTGTTTTGACCAGCAAAAACAAGTTGTATAAGGTTTTCTTGTGAGCTTAAAAAAAAAAGTTGTAAACCGTTTGCCTCCACCCGGAAGAGAGGAAGTTTAGTACATTCAAACTCTCTAGTGACCTAGAAGAGTGGATATAGATCAAAGAGGACCGAACCACTATAAACTTTGGGCTTTGTTTTTCTATCCCTTACTCTTTTTCTTTTCATTATTTTATAGTAGTGTTTTGGACTAAGCTACTGCTTTTGAATTTCAAGAATTCTTTAAAAACTTTTCAAAAAACTTTTATTTGTAGCAAGAAATCCAATTCAGCCCCCTCTTGGATTTCCGTATTGGGATTTCAACCCACTCACACAACCTTAGGTTTGACAAATTGTTTGCCAAATGTGAAGATGAGGCAAATTTTGAACATTTTTGCATAAACACAAGAGCATCTTCATAATCTTAAATGTTGCCTTGCATATGTTGCAAGATGAAAACGTATGGTTAATTTATGAAATATGTCATAGATGAAGGATCCATGTTGGATTACTATATAATCAATGCTAAGTGTCTAAGTAGGCTTAGCTTAAATCCCACTTTAAAACTAGAAGTAGTCATAGAGTGAGGTCGACTAAGGTAGAATACTTGGATTCATTTTGACCAAGACTCTACATGGTGTTTATAAAATCCTAATTTAAGCATGTGCTCCTTCAAGAAAGGAAATAACACCATTGCACATGATCATAACATGTGTGTGAAAGACGACTATAAGGATAAGAAATCTTGTTACACAAGATTATCTCAATTCTCTAGTGTGAGACCCTGTAGTGAACAATAGATTCTCTGCACAATATATCCATAGAACTCATAACACATACCTAAAGTATGAATTAGTATGGTTGCTTCAATGTGTTGCCAAATGTTATGCATGATTCAACTTGATGGGACACACTAGGTAAGCATGTTGGTTCATGATGGATCATATGGTGTACGAGAAGAAGACTACTTTCTTAACACATTCGCAAAGTTTCGCGGTTCGCTAGGCGCCTGTTATAGTTTCTTTATGAAATATAATAGTGAACACGAATTAAGTTTTCAAGAGATCAATAAATTGTGAAAGCCACAATTGTAGAAAGTGAATTGGGGTAAGGCATATCATAAAAGAAACAAAAGCTTATGTTCAATGCTTTAATAGCAAGAAATAAGTTTCGAGAATTATTGTATAATCTTAACCAGTGTACAACGTCATAGTTATCGTTGTATGTCGGTCATGCAGCCTATTTGCTATATGAAACATTGGATTTCGAGTTTAATGAATGTGTATTCATTTGAGTACCATGTTGGTTATGTTCCGTCATATGTAAGTGGGAGATGTTAGAAAATTGGTCTGCCCTTACTCGGTCATAAATGAAACCCAAACCAGTTGGGTATCCAATTAGATTGAGTACTAAATAGGTTTTAGTTAACATGTTGCTACATGGATTTGGAAATGGATTTATAATGGGTTTAAGCGGGTCCAAATCCTTATATGTATAAAAGACTGATATAAATCCTAATCAATAACTGATCAAACAATGTTTACAGAAAAAATATGTAAAACAACTCTCTCCACCTCTAGTTTTACAATCGGCCTCCAAAAAGAAAAATAAGAGATTTTTCTTTTGTACACGATAGATTATTCTATTGGAGATTCTTTTAGTAGTTTTTAGGTTGCAAGTACATTTTACATTCTCGTTGTTTCTATGATCATGGTTCATGGTGAATAATACCTATTCGTTTTCTAAAACATTCAACCGATATTCCGCTATGCATTTTGAAATAGATTTTCTATCACTCATTTAATTATTCATTTATTACATATGTTTATTCGGCATTAAATGCCTTGAAGAATAAAATCTCAAGATGATAAACTTATTAAAAAAAATCATATAGTAACTTGATCTATGGTGCAATAATTAAAGCCTAGCCAGCTAAGTCACCTAAACCACCTTACACGCGCAATCAATATGTTTAACTAATGAAATTAATATATAATAAAGTTCTAAGAGTAATCAAAATAGAGTACTAGAGTGGTAGCTTGATTGAATTAGAGAGAATTTTTCACATTAAAATAGTGAGGATGTGTTCGTGTATACATCCGCTTTTTCTTGGATCTATCAAAAAGAAGAAACATGATGATTGTGCATCTTGATCAAGTTGCATATCCTGGAATTAGCTTTCGTTGGATCATGTGCAAGCTTTTGCAGCCAAAAGAGAGCCAAAGAAGATTCGATTTGGGTCGAGTATATGAGAAGATATTAGGAAGATAACAACTAACATAAGTGACTGATGGAGACTTCATTTTGCTTTTCTCTGATCAGCTTCTTCATCCTTTTCTTCACCTAAACGCATATACAAATAGTGTCAAATGTTAATGTATTTAACTGTTCTCAAAACAACAAAAGGTTTATTCACCCTCCTTGCTCCGTCCATTTTTCCTTTTTATTCAAAACCTTTTATCTTTTAATGCTGAAGTGGAACCAATGTTTCAGTTGGAGGAGGAAGGATAAGTGGCCTGTACTTTTTATTTATAAAATTAGAAATAGCTAATCATTACTTGAGGTGTCTAGCTTATAACTATGATTCCTTTTTATTATAACTATGATTCCTTTTTATTAAAAAAAGATTATGTTCTTATTATTTCTTTTTATATAGTGGGAATATTGTTATAACACATTACTGAAATACTTAATAAAAAGACACATAATTGAAATATATTCCGAGAGAAAAATATTAATAATGAGAATATTGTTATAACACCTAACTGAAATACTTATTAAAAACACATAACTGAAATATATTCTGAAAAAAAAATTGACAAACCCAAATATTATGAATAAACCAAGTCAACAAAGTTGTAACTTAGTAAAATAGGAAAAACTCTACTATTCAAGATACTTTGCTAACTTCATACTACGACAAAAAAAAATTAAAAAAAAAAACTGTTTAAGATTTTGATAAATAACCCTATTTAAATTTACAATCTATTTTGAAAAAAAAATTAAAGGAAAACTGCAACATCTTGAGTTGTAGCACCTGACAATCCCCTTAGAATACTCACCCTTAGCAATGCCAAAAGAAGGAACAAGAAAACATTACATATATTTTCGTATATATTTGAAAATGTGCGACAATTATAAGAAAACTATACTATTCAAGATACTTTACTAACTTAAAGACCACGACACTAAAAATAGATAAAAAGCTGTTTAAGATTTTGATAAATAACCCTGTTTAAAATTAAAATCCATTTTGATAAAAAAAAATTAGAAGAAAACTGCAACATCTTGAGTTGTAGCACATAACAATCGCCTTAGAATGCTCATCCATAGCAATGTCAAAAAAAGGAAAAAGAAAACGTTGCATGTGTTTTCGTATATATTTGAAAATGCGTGACAATTATAAGAAAAGTATACGTTAACCTTCCCAATAATGGAAAAAAGAGAAGTTTAAGATTGTTAAATTGGGTTTAACTCACTCTCAAAAGGCACCTTATGGGAGGAGGATTGTCACTTGATTATAAACTCAAATGATCAACACAACTTAGACAATGTGGGATACTTGACACACACTCCTCAACTTGAACTAACTGAACTGAATAACAAATGGGTATAGGGTAACACATGACTGGATACCGCCTCAAATCATTGACTAGGGGTAGCTCTGATACCATGTTAAATTGGGCCTAACTCACACCCAAAAGGCACATTATGGGAAGATGGTTGCTACTTGATTATAAACCCAAATAATCAACATAATTTAGACAATGTGAGATACTTAACAATATGATTCATGATTTGATTGCAAAGGAAATTAAGCGACGGATAAGAGGCAAAATGTAATTTTTTTTTGAGCTTGTTTCAAGTGTTTGTTAGAGACAAAAAGCCAAAGATTTGAGTGTATATGTTCTTTTTCACTTGCAAACACAACAAAAGCAAGCCTAAATCTTGAATCCCCTCTGATATGTTTTCGATAACAACGTTCATATTTACAAAGTTGTAAAGTACACTCTTATATATTTTTTGTCCGTAATGCTAAATTATTTATGAATAAATAATACGTGAAATTTTGAGATTAATTGATGGGAGTACGTCCAATAATAAATGCAATACGATAATTAAAATAAGATGTATTACGGTATATAATTATTTGTTGGATTTACGCGGGAATGTCTTGATATTGTAAAAATTAGACTCACCAAGTTTATTTGAATTTCCAGTTTGAATTTAAAATATGATAATTAAGTTTAGACTGAGAAATAACTTTTTCTATGCAAAGATTGGTCATCTACATCAAAATTAGAACATTAATAATTTTTCCTTTTTCAACAAGTGCATTTTTTGGAATTTAAACTTGACTTCTTAATAGGTAGATCTTCTAGATTACCATGCTAATCACTAAACTAATAGCTTGTTAGTAGACTAAGAAATAACTTTTGAACATTAGTCATTTCAATTTTAAGTTTTCTATGTTCGCAAAAAAATAATCCATAATTTCTTGAAATTAAGCAATATTATGTGGTGTAATAATCCAAAAGTTTCCAGTTAAAAGAAATCAATCAAGCGATGAGTATGCTTTGTAGTGATAGAAAATTTATATGGCGGAACTGCTGGCCAACAAATCTGCCGAGAGAGAGCAAAGAAAGCAAAAGAAGGCCCACCACAGAATGGATGAAGTCACCACTCATTATTAGCTCTATCAAGAAGGCCAACGAAAGGTCTTCTGTAGATGGAGCCACTCTGCATGTTGCTATCACTCCATGAATTCCCCACTTTGGTCTCGCCAATTACGTTAATCCATAAAATGCTCTTTTGGATTGACGACACCATCTTCAGTATCTCCCTTTGTACCCCTAAACTGCAAACATTACAGCTATTGCTTATTTTAGTATCGGTCGTTTTGGAGGCTTATCACTCTCCCTCCAAAAAAAAATACACTAATGATTGATCAAAACAGTTCATTTTAGCAAAACATATGTCGTTCCATGAACAAAGTGTTAGGTCAGTGGTTAGCGTGCTATTTCTAACACTAGGTAGACTAGTTGTCAAGAGCTTTGGAATTTAAATCACAAAAAAAAATTGTTAGGAGGGAAAAAAAGTGTTCATGCTCTTACACAATGTGGTCACCCGCTCTTAAAAAACTCCATGTCTTTTTATGGATCCTCTAATTGATATATGATGAAAAAACTTCTAAAAGATTTCTCAACATAATATGTCATATATCGCATGTTGTCTATAAGTCGAGGTCAAAAGTTGCTCATAAATATCTTCATATCTCAAACAGCAAAAAGACTTCTCAAAAAAAATTTGTGGCACCAATAACTGATCTAAAGAGAATAATACTTTAGTCGGATGAGTCTGATGATAGTAAAAACATTTGAAGCACTGAATAGAGAAAGCCAAATATTTGATTCTTTCATACGTTGCCTAATTATCGATTGTACATGCCTAACTTTTGACTGGATCAAAAGGTTTTTTCTTTTATTTGGACTCTGAATCAAAAGAGTTAATTTAAGTGTATAAAATGCACGATCTGCCTAATTACCAAAAACATTGAGAGAATAATCACCAGAAAGGGAAAGCAACCAGTCTGGCGACTAGGTTCGCAGATTCATTGCGCCCTTTTCACTCAATGGGGACCAACTTCAGGATGGGATTGATAATTGATGCACACTTCAAACTCGACCAAATATAAACCCAAAACTGGTTTGTGAAGTTTTCACATCCAAAATGAAAGGACAATACAGTTGATTAAGAGAGGAATAACCTTTACGAATGAAAAGACATCCCTATCTGGTTTAGTTATAGCTACCTATCTATGAAATTGATATGAAATGGTACAGAACAAAAAACAAAGAACAAGACGAGCAGCTTAGCAACGCGGCATAATTGTTATGAGGGGACGGACGGTAGTACATGTGGGTGTTCCTAACTAGGTTGCCTACTTAATTAAAGTCTCCCAAAAAAAGTGTTATTTATTGTATGGAGTTTACTTCTGTCTTTTTCCTTTCTCAAATTTTAGAAGTCAATGTTTGTCCCACAATAATGTTTTTGTTGATATTATAGCGTGTTTAATAATGTTTCTCTTATGTATAATTTTTCTTTCGAAAATTTGTTGGAAATAAATTTACAATGAAGCATTCAACAATAAACAAGCTAGGGTTAAGTATTCATACAAGTTCAATAACATAAATAGAATGCCAAAAGAATAAGACCTTCATCTATAGATCACTTGAAGCATGTGTTAATTAGTTAAAAAGATCGAGGGTTCATGATTACCTCTAATGATAGTATTGAATGAACTTGATGTCATCTCCAATTCTTAATCAACATCACCTTTAAGAGAAGAGAGAAACATGCTAGTGTTTGTTGGATTCATTCTCTCCATACCTCTTATCACTAAGTGTGCCAAAACTAATAAGTGTCAACCATGGAGACTAACGTACCAAGTGTGTTTTAAAAGACCAAGTTGGAAACCACATACTCCACGCTAACATATTACACTCACCGCTTATACACTCGAAAATAAACAACCATACCACTACACCTACATATTTGGGAAAATTTAACATTTACCCTAAATTAAAATTTAGATTTTGATAAATACCACATAAATTTTCAAATATAAAAATACCATATAAGACAAACTAAATTTGACAAATGCTATTTTCACAAGAAATTGATTTTTTCGCAAAAAAAATAAATTCTAAAGGAGAAAACATTTGATCTTTCAGAATGTATCCGGTGATCTCAAAATATATTCAGGTGTATCCATATGTATTCAAATATCTCCAAATCACAATTTTTAATATAAAAATTGATTTAAAATTTTTTTGATATAATATTTTTAAAATTAAATGCCTCAAAATTACATTTTTAATATAATTCTTACATTTTTTTATACTCTCCAAAATGTATCCAAATCTAAATTTTTTATATATTTTTTTATAGTATCCAAATGTATCCGAAATTCAATTTTTATATAAGTTTTTTAGTCTCCAAATGTATCAGAATGTATCTGCGAGTATCCAAATGTATTCAAATGCATTCGTCACTACATAAAATCAAAATAATTCAAAAACTTCACCCTTACAGAAAATTAATTTCAACAAAATTTAATTAAAATCAGCAAAATAAGCTGAACAAGCAAAAATTTTTCAAGTGCTTTTTCACATTAAATAATGAATAACAATGACTTTTTTATTTTTTTAAAATCAAGGGCATTTAAGTAATTTTTTTAAAAAAAGGAGTTGCTAGGGTTTTTTTCGCGAAGGTGGACTCCACCACCGCTGTCACACCGCACTCCACCATCGCTCGAGAGACAACGAACAGAGCGTTGAAGAGAGGAGTTCGGCGAGAGACATCCAACCAAACCTAACCAATGAGAGAAGAAGAGATGGAGCGATGGTGGTGAAATAAGAGATGAAGGGAAGAAGATATGAAGATGAGAGAGAGAAAAGAAGGATGAAAGAGGAGAGAAAACCGAGAGAGGAGAGAGAGAGAAACAAATTAGGTGAGGCAACGAAGGACGGCGGCAGAGGGTTTTGGGTTGTTAGGGTTTCATGGATGAGATTGAGGAGGAGAGGATGAGAGAGAAAAGGGGAGTGTGAGGAAAGAGAAGAGAGAAAAAAATGACCAAATGAGAGAAAATTTTGATTTTTATTTAATCAAATGTGACATTTTTCAACTAAAGATTAAAAGTATGTTATTTGGACAATTGAACATTAAAAATGTTGGCATTTTAGCAATTAGGAAACTGATATTTCTGTTTGTCAAAATCAAAATATTTATACTGACATGTGACATAATTAACTCTATATATTTAACTAAAGTCGGTCATATTTGAACAAATTAAACGTACAATGGGCCTAAAATCCTAAGAAGAGACCTTAGGCTTGGTTGGAAATTAGGTCGAAGCACTTGTAACTGATTTAATAAAACAACCAAGGGATTTTTACACTATTATATAACAAAGGGAAAATCACACTTTTATTCAAAAATAAAATACTAATTTTGACAAATAGTCTTACTCCAAACACATTCTCTCAAATAGAAATATGCGCAAAACTTCTCATAAAAATGTCAGATTTCAAAAGTCTCCAAAAGTAGAAATCACATTATTTTCAAATGTATCCCAAAGGTTTTCAAAAGTTTCCAAAGGTCTCGAAAGTGGCATTTGTCAACAAAAGTTTGAGTGTATTTCTATTTGTAAAAAATAAAATTATGTTGGTCAATTTATCAAATTTGGTATTTTATTTGGAGCACCTAACATAATTAACTCTATAACAAAAGACAAATTAATTACACATATGCTTTTTTTAAAAAAAGTCTTGCAACCCTATTCAAGAGTTGGGAAAACTATTATTAGGAGTGCACACGGCTCGGTTTGGTTCAGTTTTGTGGTCAAATCGTTGTTTTCAACTTTCGATTCGGTTCGCTTGGTTTTTTATTCGGTTCGGTCGGTTTAATTGCTTAAAATATAAGTAAAACCAGAGTTAATAAATGCATTGGTTGGTTTGTTTTAGGTTCGGTTTGGTCGTTTTGTGTAAGTTTTGAACAGATGTTTATGTAAAAACCAATATATTATAAAAAAGGTTAAGTTCAGTTTAGTTTGATTCATTTTTTTAAGGTTTGGTTCAGTTTTTGAATAGACAAAATCACAACCGAACCGAATTTTTCGGTTTTTGCAGTTCCTCATCTACATCCACCTAGATGGCTTCGGTTCCATTGTTGGTTCGGTTTAAAACAGTCTGATTGATTTTTTCGGTTTGGTCGGTTTTTTTGCACCCCTAACTATTATCACGTATGCCCAATTTCAATCATATTACGTATTCTTTATTTTAATGAGATAAATAAGAGCTCTTAATTATTAGAAAAATGTTAGAAATCAAATTATCCATTTAAAATTATGAAAAATATCACCTAATTACAATTGTTGGCCCCGAAATGTCAATCCAAGAGGAGGTGAATTGGATTTTTGACTTTTAAAACTTGTTTAAAAATATTTTTGCAACTATCAAAATCTTCAAAATAAGCAAAAGTAAAGTAAAAACAATTTATCCGATTCATACGAACAATAAATATAAAGAGCAAAGGGATAGAGAAATCAAAGCCAATATTTATCGTGATTCGGCCCTCTTAACCTACGTTCATTCCTCAAGCTTCCCCTTGAGATTTTAAATCCACTATATCTCTTGCTTCAAAGGGTGCAAGATTAAACCTTTACAAACTCTTGCTTCAATGGGTGCAAGATTAAACCTCTACAACCTCTTGCTTCAATGGGTGCAAGATTAAACCTCTACCAATACAACCCTTGTTTTCTAGACAAACAAGAAAACTATTCCTCTCTCAAATACAAAGATATTCTCAATAAGGAAGAACGAAATTAAAAATGAACACTCTCAAGCAAAAATGAATTTGCAAGTGTAAAACTCTCTTGAGAAGTGTATGAATGATTTGCAAGTTTGAGTAAGAGAAAGCTTGATGTTGTTGTAAGATATTTGCAAGTGATGAACAACTACTTCTCTGATGTATCTTGAGGCTATTTATAGATTTCCAAGTCGTTATAGCCGTTGGAGGATTGAATGTAGCCGTTGTGAGATAGAACAGTCCTTCATTTAATGTTCTGACATAGCATCTAACTCGAGTTAGTTTTTCCTCTTACTAGAGTTATTCTTTGTAGAAGATGACCTCTGAAATGTATAACTCGAGTTATTTTTCATCCTTACTCGAGTTATCCATTTTTTTGACTGTTGGAACATCGATATTTGATCATAGGTTGTGTCAGGCTTTGCCTCTAAGCTCTAACTTGAGTTATACAAGTATTTACTTGAGTTAAATTTTTTTCAGACTATTTAAATTGAGTTATCCTTCATTTAACTGGATTTATCATTTATTTAACTCGAGTTGTATGGCATTTTAACAACTCGAGTTATGCATGTTCTTACTTGAGTTGTAGCACTTGATCAGCAACTTCTAGACATCTTTCTTACTCGAGTTGTTGATTTCTTTCCTCGAGTTATCTTGCAACATCAGTGACAAAATGATTAAGAATCAAAACCCAATTTTGTTCATCATCAAAACATAAAGGGATATAAATGTTAACCACCCTTGGTTCAACAATAATTATGAAAGTAAATAGAAGTTTAATCATAATAATAAAATTACAAACGATATATATTGCATTGATACTAAGATGATATTTACTTTACATTAAGAAATAAAAGATATCAATAAATATAAATAATATAGAATAAACAAATTGTATACTATACGGACATTGCAGGGTTATTTACGATATCATGATATAAGACCTAGTAACTAAAATAATATAAAACATACTTATATTATTTTAATATTTCAAAGGATATTAGCATGAAAGAGAAAGATTATAAAGAATAAAATATAACCAATTATATAGTCCAAGAACATAAGAGAAAAATATATCTGAAGTAAAACATATGTGCAAATAATTTGTCTAAAATAGAAAAAGGTTTAAAAGCTGGCGAATTGGCGAAATTTTTTATGATAGGTCGGTTCCTGGCAAAATTTCGAAAACAATTTGTTTCATTATCCACTCAACAAAACATGCATATGATTGATATAATAGTTGTCATCACATTATATAGTTCACACAATTAATTTAATTCAATAAAACTGTCAAAAAGATTATAGTATTGCCGTCTTAGCTAAAAAATTATAAAAAAAAACAATTTTTTTTATGTACTGCAGAGAGATAGAGAGAGTTGATTTATGAGGATATTATACACTGGCTTTTTTGGACATTTAAATCTCAATAATAAAACAACAAGGGATTACATTTTCTCTTATGCAATACTTTGATTTGAATTTCACAAATGCCACAATATATATTGTGTTTATCTTCTCTCTGTCTAGTTTATTTTCTCCTTTCTCTGTTGGGTTATCTCTGTCGTTGTCACCTCCCTCTCTTTTTACTGCTGTTTTTCTCTCTTCTCTGACGAGATAGAGCCAAATCCAAAAGACGCGACGAAGGGACAACCTGGAAGTCCGATAAAAGTCGCGCCGTTGTAACCGAAGGCAATCCAAAAGATAGAGATATATATATAGAGAAAGAGAGAGAGAGAGAAGGAGAGACGATAAAAGAGAAAAAGAGCAGCAATGGCAGGGCGACACGAATTGTCTAGGAGAGAGTGAAAGTGAGATAGGAGACTAGGAGAGAATAAGAGAGAGAGGGGGGAGAGAGAGAGAGAGAGGCGGTGCAACCAGGAGATAACAATGAAGCGAGGCGGTGCTGAAAGGGGCGGCGGCTAGGGTTTCAAAACCCTAGTTACAGCCCCAAATACGAAGAAATATATTTTAATCCCTTTTTAGTTTGTAAAATTACAAAATAATACCTAAATTTATAATTTTACTTATTAATTATTACAAATTACAAAAAAATTCTAAATATTGAACTTGAATGAAACCAATTGAAAATGTTTTCAATTTTTTGGTCATTTTTGTGCACATTCTGTAATCACTTGTTGGTCTTGTGCTCGTGTTATACTCGTAATTACCACATAAAATAAAAAAATAAAAAATATTTTTTTAATTTTTTTGTCTCGTACTCTTTTTGTTAGCAGTTATTGGTGATGTACTTATTTTGTACTCATAATTTTACCTAATAATAAAAAATTAAAATAGTAAAATTATTTTGCCTTGTACTCAATTTGTATTCGTAATTTTTTTTTATCTTGTACTCATTTTTGTACTTTTCGCGCCTAGTTAAAGCGTGACCAACTTTCTAGCGCATGGTTAATGTACTCAGTTTGTACTCAGTTTTGTATGTATATGTAGGTATTGTGTTCGTTTTGCTTCTGGTCAAATTTTTTGGAATGTGGTCAACGTGCGGTCAAAATGAGGTATTTCTAAAATACTGTTTTATCATGAAATAGTTTTTGATGTTGTTGTATTTGTGAAATTAAGACTTTTTTTGTTATATTTTTGTGTGCGTTTCGCTTGATTTATTGAGGTAGTAATATATTTACTTGTAAGAAACTTTGGTTCACTTCTATCTTAAAAAAAAAAATTAATAATTACCATCACCAGGTAAAATTGAGCTCCGTTTGTTTGGCGAAAAAATAATGAAGAGATTTTCTTGAAACTTATGTTCTGAGCACTTTTGTTATGGTTCATGAAGGAATTTTGGCTAAGTTATTCCAAAGTAGGTGACAAAAATTATTATTAAAGAAGAATAATTATTAAAATAGGTGACAAAAATACTATGGAATCCAAAGTTTTGACGTCGGAAGCAAATCTAGCCAAAAAAAGTAGATTAGAGGTCAGAATAATTGGTTGCTAGGATTCTAGGAGCTTGTCGCGGCTTATAGTGTCGAAGTTGTCGCTAGATCTTGTAAACTAAGCCAAAACATCAGCAGGGATGTTGACTTCGGCCGCAACTTTAGCAGCGAATTGGACATCAATTTAGCGACGAATTCGATGCTAAATGCGTTGACTGAAGTCCTACATGTAGCGTCGAGTTGACTTTCATTAGAAACTCAATGTCTAATTCGATGCTTTATATATTGTTTTGGAAATGTGGGAAACTTACAAGATTAGTATACAAGAAGATCATGCTCTTTTGATTTCTTTTGTTACTTTATTGAGAAATTAATAGAAAGATCTTAGGTAAAAGTCTCCGAACTCAGATTCGGTATGGCATCTTTAATGCATCTGTCTATTGGATTTTGGATGGGACGCAACGGTGTGGTCTTCAAGAGTAAAATATTTGTTGTGATCGAGTCATTTGTTGTATATTAAATAGTGTGAGAGATAGATTTACTGAGGGTGACAATTTACTAGAAATATAGTTGTTACACTTGGAGTTTTTGTTGTTTTGATAGTTGAGGCTTTCCTATGTTGATTGATTCATATATGTCTCGGCCCTGCTATCTCTCAGACCACATGGTGAGTCTCGAGTTCGGTGAGAGAGTTGTGATATAAAAGAACTATTTTTTTTAGAAAAAACTGCATAGAACGGAATTGTATAGGAAATATTTTTGTTGAGAAAGTACCACGGTTTAGAAGGTTACCGACTTTCGGTGGACGCGGGGCCAACGAGTTCAGTCAAACAGCGTAACGAGTCATTTTTTAAAGAATAAATAAACATTCACCAAAATTGATATGTATATCAATTCAAGCAAAAAGAGCAGAGAGCTTACCCATTCTGTTTTTATTAGAGTCGCGAGCTTGTTGTAGTCGGTCAACAAGGGGGAACCTTGCTGCTTACTTGCTATATCCCCGTGTTCTTGCACGGCTCGGTTCGTTCTTCGAGCCCCCTCTCTCCGTTCTATCGTCCAAAAAAAAGGCCATATGGGGTATAGCCAAGTGGTAAGGCATCGGTTTTTGGTACCGGCATGCAAAGGTTCGAATCCTTTTATTGTATACATTTTTTTGGCAATAAAAATAATTATATTCTGCCAAAAAACATATATTTTGTTTTATTGTGATACCTTCATCATAAATAAAATAAATGTTTTTAAAGACTTTTTTATTAAACTATAATAAATTTTAATACGGATATTGTTACTTAAACTATTATTAAATTTACAATACCACTATATATTTCTGGATCCATGTAATATTTCAGGATAGATTTCATCAGCACTTAAATTATTGTAAATAAAAATATTTAAAATATTTATTTTTTATGATTAAATACCTATTCATTCACAAAAATCGCAAAGCTGAAAGCCGAGCATATAGGACATAAGCCGCAATATGCCGAGCCGAATTAAAATGGAGTTGGGAATAAGACAAAGAGAGGGTTGTGATTTGTGTGTCTAAGGAATAAACCCGGAGCTTTCGGCGTGTGAGCATTTTATTTTAAATTTATAATTTCTTTTTAATTTTTAAATTTTGCATCACCTTATCGTCAGGCCACGTTATCCTCATGCCTCACCGCTGGCGTTCTATTTCCTTTTTCTTTCTTAAAATGTTTTTAATATTTTCCGAATTTTATTCTAGAAGGTTTACCTCCGGCTGCTACACTGCTGCTAGTACTACGGCTAAGCAGGTCAGCAAGCTCCTTTGCATAGTTTGACGCGACTCACGAATTTAGAAGGGAGTCTTATTTATTTATTTATTTATTTTTTCACTAGGTAGTTAATTCAAACGTCTCTACCCCGAGGGGTGGTCGAGTGGTTGGGAGCGCTGACCTGAGTATACGGCACGGGTTTGAGACTCTGAGGGAGTGGTGTAATTTCAGCGACAGTCTGGTTGCTAGCTCGGACCCGTGTTGTACTAGTGCTGGATTGTTCAGCCCCTATATGTTTGTCTTCGGTGATGTGCTACGGTGACCTCACTTGACCCGGACTCAAGTCTGTGTCCGAGTGTCAGCTATGGTTCTCGGAAATATTCTGTAGCAGGGATGATGCCTTCAGATTTAAAGCCTACATGGTCACGCCCAGTATGAGTATACCACCTACCGGTCGCCCCCGCCTCCTCTTTTCATCGATAAAAAAAATTCAAATGTCTCTAGCAAGTATGACTACTGCTACATAATTATACGATCTGAAATTTGGGTTTAGTATAAACGTGTTCAACTTATTAATAACAGGTCGACATGGCTATGACACACTAAAAAATAGATTATAAGCAAGTATATACATTTAACATGTTTACGGCATGAATCAATCTATTTGATTTAATCTCATAAACATGTCACGTGTCCACATACCTATTTAAGACTTGCATAAGACTCGTTTAATAAATTAGTTGTGTCACGACCAGGCATAAGCACGTAACTGTCCTTAAACAACACCTGACAACAAATGAGCTTCTAACCACTAAGCTCAAAAGTTCAAACTTGGGTTATTTAAGTAGTTAGGTCTTTATATTTATAAATATTTTCATCCATATACACATATTCAATGTGAGAATATAGAGCTGCTGCAAAGCAGGCAGCTGAAGCTAGCAAGTAACTAGCTTCAGTTGCCTGCTTTGGTTGGGATGTTACAATTCTCACCTCCACAGGTTAGCAACATCTTCGTCATCAATACTTCCATCAGTTAAGGTTTGCCCCACCACTGTTCAAGTTTGCACACAAAGAGGCTCCGATATCATAATTATCACGACCCGGCATAAGTACGCAACTCTCCTTAAGCAATATCTAACAACTAATGGGCTTCCAACCATTCAACCCAAAAGTTCAAGATTGAGTGTGTTGGATCAAGGGTGATCAACATTAAGATCCTTTTATGTTTTGATGATGAACAAAATGACATTGTCAAAACCTCACTCGAGTAAAATGCATATCCACTCGAGTAACATTTAGCCCAGTTTATTTCACTCGAGTAACAAGGAGATACTCACTCGAGTAATGCATCTTTTAGACTTCCAAAGGCTACTAGATGCAATTGTCACTCAAGTAACAATGAAGTTCACTCGAGTAATAGATACCTCAGTTCACTCGAGAAATACACGAAGAACAGAGGAATGAGATACGAGCTGAAGCTTATCACTCGAGTAATCAGGGATAGTCACTCGACTAAAGTAGAGTTCAAGGTGTTACTCGAGTAACAAGAAGTGTCACTCGAGTAATTCATGCATCATATTACTCGAGTAAGAAAAAGGTGTTACTCGAGTGAATCATCAACCCAGAAAGCTGCAACGGGCAGAAATGCATTCCAACGGTCATATTCTCACCACCAACGATCATATTGATTGGAATGACTATAAATACATCAAGGAATAGCAGAAAAATGTGGATGATCATATGGATTCAAGTCCAAATCATTTTCATCATTCCCCTTACTACAAAACACCAAATCAAGCTAGAGATCAAGATTTAAGCATCAATTTCATACAACCAAACTCTAGAATAGAGCTTTCATTATTTGTATTGTAAAACACATTGAGAGTGAGAGAGGTTTGTTGTGAACCTATAGAAAATAACATTGTAATGGTTTTAGAGGTTTGAGCCATAATCAACCTTGGTTAGGCTTTAGAGGGGTGAGTCGTAATGAACCTTGTTGGCCTTAGAAGGGTGAGCCGTACTCAACCTTGTTAGCCTTAGAGGGGTGAGTTGTAATCAACCTTGTAGGCTTTAGAGGTGTAATATGCAATCAACCTTATTGGCTTTAGAGGTGTGAGTCGCAATCAACCTTGGTGTAAGGCTTTGTGGGATTGAGCCGAATCAATCTCTGATATGGTGAAATCCCTAAGTGAGACTTAGGTAGTGGACGTAGGCATGGTTGGCCGAACTACTATAATTCTTGGTGTTGTTTTCTCTCTTCACTCCAACTCGCTTTCGCTCTACAAACTCAACCAAGGCATCCCATGAAAAATTATCCAACAAGTGGTATCAGAGCAGGTCTCCTTTCAAGAAGGCTTAACAACCTTGGAGCAAAGATCCTACATCATTAGAGATGCCAACATTGGTACTATCTGTTCAACTCTTTCAACTCCTCTCATTTTTTGATATTATTTTGATTTTAATAGGGGGAGAAATGAAGCTTTCAAAATATTTTGCAAATATTTTGTGAAAATTGTTTTCAAAGAGGGGGGAGGAAAGAAAATTTTAAGAAATTTGCATAAATTATTTTTGATAGGGGGAGTGAAAATAATAAAACGTTTGATACATCTCCTAATTTTTTCCTAACCAAATGACAATGATGAAATCCTTGATCAATATTATTGTCTTTGATGTAGCGCTTTAATTCTTTAAAGTTTTGTCATCATCAAAAAGGGAGAGATTGTTGGATCAAGGGTGATCAACATTAAGATCCTTTTATGTTTTGATGATGAACAAAATGGCATTGTCAAAGCCTCACTCGAGTAAGATGCATATCCACTCGAATAACATTTAGCCCAGTTTATTTCACTCCAGTAACAAGGAGATACTCCATCGAGTAAGGCATCTTTCGGACTTCCAGAGGCTACTAGATGCAATGGTCACTCAAGTAACAATGAATTCACTCGAGTAATAGATGCCTCAGTTCACTCGAGTAACCAGAAGTCATCACTCGAGTAATTCACAAAGAACAGAGGAATGAGATACGACCTGAAGCTTATCACTCGAGTAATCAGGATAGTCACTCGAGTAAGGTTGAGTTAAAGGTGTCAATCGAGTAACAAGAAGTGTCACTCGAGTAATCCATGCATTATATCACTCGAATAAGAAAAAGGTGTCACTCGAGTGAATCATCAAACCAGAAAGCTGGAACGGGCAAAAATGCATTCCAACGGCCATGTTCTCACCACCAACGGTCATATTAATTGGAATGGCTATAAATACATCAAAGAAGGGAAGAAAAACATGGATGATCATATGGATTCAAGTCCAAATCATTTTAATCATTCCCATCACTCCAAAACACCAAATCAAGCTAGAGATCAAGATTTAAGCATCAATTTCATACAACCAAACTCTAGAATAGAACTTTCATTGTTTGTATTGTAAAACACTTTGAGAGTGAGAGAGGTTTGTTGTGAACCTCTAGAAAATAACATTGTAATGGCTTTAAAGGTTTGAGCCATAATCAACCTTGAATAGACTTTAGAGGGGTGAGCCGTAATCAACCTTGTTGGCCTTAGAGGGGTAACCGTAATCAACCTTGTTGGCCTTAGAGGGGTGAGTTGTAATCAACCTTGTAGGCTTTAGAGGTGTAATCTGCAATCAACTTTATTGGCTTTAGAGGTATGAGTCGCAATCAACCTTGGTGTAAGGCTTTGTGGGATTGAGTCAGAATCAAGCTGGAGATCAAGATTCAAGCATCAATTTCATACAACCAAACTCTAGAATAGAGCTTTCATTGTTTGTATTGTAAAACACTTTGAGAGTGAGAGAGGTTTGTTGTGAACCTATAGAAAATAACATTGTAATGTCTTTAGATATTTGAGTCGTAATCAACTTTGAGTAGGCTTTAGAGTGGTAAACCATAATCAACCTTGTTGGCCTTAGGAGGGTGAGTCGTAATCAACCTTGTAGGCTTTAGAGGGGTGAGTCGTAATCAACCTTGTAGGCTTTAGAGCTGGGAGCCGCAGTGAATCTTGTTGGTTTTAGAGGTGTGAGCCGTAATCAACCTTAGTGTAAGGCTTTGTTGGATTGAGCCATAATCAATATTCGATATAGTGAAAAGCTTAAGTGAGACGTAGGCATGGTTGGCCGAATCACTATAATTCTTGGTGTTGCTTTCTCTCTTCACTCCAACTCGCTTTTACTCTACAAACTCAACCAAGGCATCTCCGAAAAAATTCTCCAACAAGTGGTATCAGAGCGGGTCTCCGTTCAAGAAGGTTTAACATCCTTAAAGCAAAGATCCTACATCATTGGAGATGTCAACATTGGTACTATCTTTTCAAATCTTTCAACTCCTCTCATTTTTTTGATATTGTTTGATTTTAATAGGTAGAGAAATGAAGGTTTCAAAATATTTTGCAAATATTTTGCGGAAATTGTTTCCAAATAGGGGCATAATTTTTTTTTTCAAAAATTTTTATAAATTGTTTTTGATAGGGGGAGTGAAAATTTTAAAATTTTTGATATGATCTCCTATTTTTTTCCTAACCAAATGACAAGGATGAAATCCTTGATTAATATTGTTGTCCTTGATGTAGCGCTTTAATTCTTCAAAGTTCTGTTATCATAAAAAAAGGGGAGATTGTTGGATCAAGGGTGATCAACATTAATATCCTTTTATGTTTTGATGATGAACAAAATTACATTGTCAAATCCTCACTCGAGTAAGATGCATATACACTAGAGTAACATTTAGCCCAGTTTATTTCACTCGAGTAAAAAGGAGATGCTCATTGAGTAATGCATCTTTCGGACTTCCAGAGGCTACTAGATGCGGTGGTCACTCTAGTAACAATGAAGTTCACTCGAGTAATAGATGCCTCTGTTCACTCGAGTAACCAAAAGTCATCACTCGAGTAATGCACAAAAAACAGAGGAATGTGATACGAGCTGAAACTTATCACTCGAGTAATCAGGGATAGTCACTCGAGTAAGGCAGAGTTCAAGGTGCCACTCGAGTAACAAGAAGTTTCACTCGAGTAATCCATGCATCATATCACTCGAGTAAGAAAAAGGTGTCACTTGAATGAATCATCAACCCAGAAAGCTGCAATGGGCAGAAATGCATTCCAACGGTCATATTCTCACCACCAACGGTCATATTGATTGGAATGGCTATAAATACATCAAGGAAGGGAAGAAAAACGTGGATGATCATATGGATTCAATTCCAAATTATTTTCATCAATCCCTTCACTCCAAAACACCAAATCAAGCTAGAGATCAAGATTCAAGCATCAATTTTATACAACCAAACTCTAGCATAGAGCTTTCATTGTTTGTATTGTAAAACACTTTGAGAGTGAGAGAGGTTTGTTGTAAACCTATAGAAACAACATTGTAATGGCTTTAGAGGTTTGAGCCGTAATCAACCTTGGGTAGGCTTTAGAGGGGTGAGCCGTAATCAACCTTGTTGGTCTTAGAGGTGTGAGCCGTAATCAACCTTGTAGTCTTTAGAGGGGTGAGCCGCAATCAACCTTGTTAGCTTTAGAGGTGTGAGCCGCAATCAACCTTGTTGGCTTTAGAGGTGTGAGCCGCAATCAACCTTGTTGGCTTTAGAGGTGTGAGCCTTAATCAACCTTGGTGGAAGGCTTTGTTGGATTGAGCCATAATCAATATCCGATATAGTGAAAAGCCTAAGTGAGACTTAGGTAATGAACGTAGGCATGGTTGGCCGAACCACTATAATTCTTGGTGATGTTTTCTCTCTTCACTCCAACTCGCTTCCACTCTACAAACTCAACCAAGGCATCCTAGAAAATTCTCCAATAGAGTTACTTAAGTAGCTATGTTCTTATACTTATAAACATTTCTATCTATATACACATATCCAATGTGGGAACACATAGTTA
>CAODLS011385533.1:0-15044 GCA_948243855.1 Flueggea neowawraea | reverse complement strand
AAGAATATAACTTGCCGGTGCCAAAGGCGCCTTACACTCATTTGTATGTGAAATTGCAGATCTACATTCATCCAAAAACCCATCACTTAGTCTAGAACGATCATGAATAATGCTCAGAACTGACCCTGCCTTCTTCACCATGCCTGAAACATGAAAACTACTGAATGAGTACCAGAGGCTTCTCCCTGTGAAAAACTACAAATATAAATCTTTTAGGGAATGGAAAAAAATACATTCTTTCCACTTTTGTGTTAAGAGAAAACTAAAGTAATTTAAAATTATCTAAACACGACAAGGGGCTTGGACATGCCATTTCAACCTCAAGTTATTACAAAATTTTTGCTGCTAAAAAGTTACTTAACCCACGCACAGCTGGAGTAAAACTGAAATGGATAAAATTTTGCAAAATCATAAACATCATTTTACAACTATATGATGTGACAAAGACTCTATGTGCTTTAGTTTTTTATGCTGAAGTACATTTTTCAACGATAATTACAAAGTACACAAGATCCAACAACACAACTTGAGTTTATGGACCCTCTATTTAAGATTAAAAAGACAAGTCTAACAACCTAGAAACCATATTAAATGGGAATTATAAGATCACCACATATAACTGTCAAAAAAGAACCTTTTTGTCCAGTACAATTAGTCATAAGAAAAGGTAAAAAGCCAAACCGTTCGTATCACCACATCTCGTGCACTTCAATGCTTTACTGCTTGCCATGGTACTGCATTTTTTCACAATCTTCTTCATGAGATCAGCCTTCCTCAGATGATCCATCTTCGGATTTCTCATCTTTTTCAAATGTTCCGTACAATATTTCTCATCCAAAAGTATGCGTGAACATGACTGCAAAGTAACATTTTGTGTTCAGGTAGCATGAATAGTTACTGAGAACAGCAAATAATGCAAAATTATTAAAATAGCACATGCTCAACAGCTGTGGAACAGTTAATGGATGTTCGAGTGAAGTGAATCTCCATGTAGAAACTTAAATATTCATTGAAACAACAATTTGATCAACACTTCCCAGGAAATCACTTTAAGAAGACAAGTACAATCAGATTATCAAGCTACTTTGCTGTTTCTTAATTGATAAATATTATTTATAATGATACTGAATAAACCTACACAGCTGCACTGATTTATTAAAATTTTGAATAAGATTACTGAACATTTAAAAAATAGATAGAATCCAGGGAGGCTAGATTACATTTTTGCATCCCTGTTAGTTTATAGACTGCTAATCATCAAGTTTTAAAACCCTCATCAATGATAATCAAGTGTCAAATTTTGCATAAAATAAATATCGATTCACTGGACAACAGAGAAAAGAGCATGAATCAGAGCATTACCTTACAAATACACTTCAAGATGTCCAAAATAGTACTTATATATCCGACATTAAAAACTGGCAAAGCAAGGCTCAGGGATCCAAAGTGTCCCGCACATTCGCTGTAGCTTCCGCCACATTTCGCGCATGTTGCATTTTTATTTGGAGGACCCTTAACACCAAAAGAACAGCATTCTTAAAACTGTTCTACTTCTTCTTTCATTTCGTTAGTAGAAAAACACAAAAACCAACAAAACATCTGCAAACCAATTCCAAAAAATGTACCACCCCAAAAGTATACAAAAGAGAGAGACTTTTACCAATGCAGGATCCAATAGACCCGCTTTAATAGGCATTCTATTGGAATCATAGTATTGCCCCAAATGCACTTGACCTTCTGCATGCTTTAAAATCTCCGATTCGGACATGATGGAGAACCGCATGCTTTTACTGTAAATGCAACAAAACGAATCACATATATAAGCGATATACTCATAAAAACAGCCACCAAGAGTTCAAAGACAATCACCAAAAAAAAAAGGAAAGATTTTTATTCAACAAGATTGAAGAAACAAAACAGAAATAATTGTTTCAGCTGGATTAACAGCAAAAGTTTCAGTCTTTAGAAAAAAAAATATTTAGACAACAACGGAAGCAACAACACTCGCATCGTATCATCAATGTACTTCGACAAAAACCATCATTCCAACCAGATTAACAGATAAAGTTCCAACCTTTGGTTCAATATTTAGACAACAATCAAAGCAGAAACACACGCATTCCGTCTTCAATGTAGGGAATAAAAAGAAAAAAGAACTCAATAAAACTGCCAGACATGGAAGCACGAAGAACTCACATTCTGCGTGGACCCACATCCTCAATGTAGGTCTGTTTGGTGACAACCAAGTCCTGTTGATTAGTCTGTGTCCCTTGATTCATTGTTTCAACCACCACTGCCCCAAATAACTAATTTTTAGACAACTATAAACAGAACCCAATGAACCAAATTAACATAAACGAATTTTTGAAGGCACGAGTGATCAAGTGGCCACAAAACAAAAAACACACACCCAAAAACAAGTATTTATACGCTCATGGGTGTCTATGACTAAGAAGTTGAGTGTTGCTTACAGGGAGCGGTGGAGGAAAAAATGAGAAGGGATTTCCAAGAAAGACGAGAGGGAAGACGGTGAAAATGACGGCTGGGGGGTGTCCCAGAGCTGAAAAAGTCGTCGCTGTGGAGATTCGAACCCTCGCGGCTATCCTCAGGTTTCACGCCTCGTCCACTGAGCTGAAACTAACATATGAGCGCTTGACTTCACTTACTATTTATAATATAAAATAATTACACACAGTACAACCCTAAACCCCTAATTACTGACACATTCAAGATCCTTCCGTCGTTCCTCTTCTTCTCCATTGAATTATACGACAAATACCTCTAAAACCCTAACTTCCAGCAAAAACCCTAATCCTAAAAATATTCCATGAAGACGCTAACAGGAAAGATCATATCTTCATCTCCTGCCTCCATCTCTAAAGCCGCTTCTATCCTCTCCAAGTTCGTCTCCGCCGACAACGGCGCTTCCCAGGCCGTCAACGCTTACCTTCGACGCGCCAATGCTGCATTCGACGAGCTTGTTCGCATCCACTCGAAGTCTGATCGCAAGAAGCATAGAAAAGCCAAATCAGATGGGGTCACTGAGAGTTTGGAGGTGAGTCAGGAAACGGGTCACGACGAGACTGGTAGGAGCAAGAAGAAGAAGAAGAAAAAGAAAGAGGAAAGGGATGATTTTGCAAATAATGGAGATGATAAGAGTGTAATGGTGAATGAGGCCAAGGAAGAGAATAATTTGGTGGAGGAGGAGAAGAAAAAGAAGAAGAAATATAAACAGAAGGATGAAAGGAGTGATTTTAGTGATGTTTATGGGGTAAAAAGAGAAGTCCGTGTAAAGGAAGAGAAGAGTGATGCTAATGATATAAATTTGGTGGAGAAGGAGAAGAAAAAGAAGAAAAAAGGTCGGGAGAAGGATGAAAGGGGTGATAGTGGTAATTTTGAGGGGATTAGAATGGAAATTCAGGTGAAAGAAGAGAAGAGTGATGCCAATGGAAGTAATTTGATGGAGGAAACTGAAAGGAAGAAGCACAATAAGAAGAAGAAGAAGAAGAAGAGAGAAAGTGGTGATGCTAAGGAAAGTGGAGTAGAAATTGGGATTGGAGAAGGTAGTGACGAGATAGGTATTAAGAAAGAAGAGAAGGGTGAGTTTGGGATTGAAAATGGAGGCGAAGATGGAACAGGAAAGGAGGAGGAGGAGAGAAAGAAGAAGAGGAAAAAAAGAGAAGTTGAGGAGGTGGTGGAAAGTGGGGAAGGTTCGGAGGAGCAGCGAAGTAAGAAGAAGATGAGTAGGAGAGCTATTGAAGGGGAGAACTGAATGAGAAGCGTTGTTTTGGCAAAATTTTCAATTGAATGCTCTCTTCTTGGAGAATTCAAGAGATTTTGTTCTGAGGCTAAGACAGTGTGAGGTTGATTTTTAGATAGATTTTGACATTTTGTAGAATGACCCTTTTCGGTGCATTTGGATAATTCCATATCTGAGTTATTTGTTGCAATGTATACCATTAATTGAACCATCGATACTATTTGATCATCCGTTGGCGTTGATATTATAATAAGGGATGCAGTCTAACTGTTTTCTTTGTACCATTAATAATGGAGTCTTCTCGAGAGGGCAATCTATGACGCTTCAGAAACGAGGAATCAAATGCAGGGCAGAGCCGTTGTATGTCTTCATAGAGGTAACAACTCGATTGTCTTTTAATGATTGTTTCTGTAAGTTTCTGGAATGTTATATAGTGTTTAGATTGGTCTGTCATTTTAAGCGCATCAATGCAAGCACAATCATATGATAACAAGAAAAAAAAATGGAAGACCATAACAGTGAAATTCATTTTATTAGATTGTTTTTACGAGGCAAAATGTTGCTGACAAGATATTGTTATCAAAGAACGGCTTTCTTTTGAGCATGAATTGAAATAATCATAGCAGAATCATGTGTTAATTGAATTCCTCTTGCATTGATGTCCCATCTCTTCACTTGACAACTTCCTTCTGCTAGCGTATGATCTGTAAACGCTTCTCTTGTTAGAGGAAGAAAAATTGAATGTACAACATGTTAAAGTGACAATAAACGCCAGTAAACAATACCAAATATTTATCAGTACATCATCGGGTTCCATAGTTATGTTCTTTCTTTAAACAATAAGCAAAAGTCGTCACCAGAAGTGTCCCTCTGACTGTTTGTGAAATTGCTTCTTTGATGCTTTTGTACGATGAGCATGTCTCCTCATTATGTAACTTGCTTGTTTCCTGGAACTGACATTGTCATCTCGTGGTTGAATGGAAGTTGCTGTTTCAACTATTAGTAAGAAATTACTTAGCAATTTTACAGGACAACAGCATCTTACGTGAATGATCAAAGCATTTGCTATTTTGTGCCTTATTATGTATTTATATTTATTGAATACTTGTATTGTTGCTGTTTCATGTTGACATGAACAATAAATAAATGCGCTATGCTTAATATGTTTTGTTGTCAGCCCTTTCCTGATAAAAACTTGCTTGATATTGCTTCATTTCTTAAAATATGCAATGAGTTCCATGTCAAACTACTATGCATTTCATTGTGACACCAGTTCATCTACACATCTCTGTAGTATTTATTTGCTTTTGGTATTTGTTTGCATATATAGTTTCTCACTGGTTCTTTCTACTTTATCACTAGCAAAGAACTTTAAGTACAGCACAAAGAGAGATCATTTCTTGTTAGCCAAAAAGGCTTGTGACTGTAACTCATAGGGAAACCCATCTTTCTTGGAATCATCTGCTGACCATATAAATATACCGTGAAGTTTGTTGATACTTTG
Source organism: Flueggea neowawraea (assembly GCA_948243855.1). Taxonomy (NCBI): domain Eukaryota; kingdom Viridiplantae; phylum Streptophyta; class Magnoliopsida; order Malpighiales; family Phyllanthaceae; genus Flueggea; species Flueggea neowawraea. The sequence continues at coordinate 9,780 of CAODLS011385533.1, read as the reverse complement.
AAGTTGACTGCAAGCATCAAAGAATCCACGTTTAGGAGACAAACCCCCACTTCCATCTGTGCCAAAGCTCACCAAGACCTTACCATTCCTGTAGTTAGAGTTTTGTGTTTCAAAATATTGCATAAACTGAGAAACAGTTGTCCCCTTGTCATAAGCATAGAACTGAAAGTTCACATAGTCTATCAGATGCCCATACTTCCTCCATAGAGCCACATAATGTGGTTGCACAGATTCATCTTCATATGGTGCTATTGATGCAAATGACACAATCTTTTGTTGTTTGAGGTAGGATAGAAGCTGCCCAATGCACTCAGCAAATGTATCTGGATCTGCGCTGAAGTGTTCATAGTCTATGTCAATTCCATCCAAATTATAATTTCTTGCTATGTCTGATATTGAGTGAATAGCATTGCTAACCCATGAGTTGATTGATTTAGGACTGAAGTGTACTTTCTGGTCATTTATGGTATCACCACCAAGACTCATGGCTACCTTGATGTTAGAATGGCGGTGCATTCACATAGTATTTGTCTCAATTCTATGTGTGTGATATTCTGGAAAGCATCACTAAGACCCGGAAACTGTCTAATAGATTTGAATGGTTTAGTAATAAAATTTTAACGAAGAATCTGTTTGTGCTTGAGTGTCTTTTGCTGCTCATGGCATAATATCATTATTGGAGGCTGCTCATATGTTTTATATCCTCTTTTGGAGTTTATGTAATGTGGTCCAATGTTTATAATTTATGGAAGTTAGTTGCACTGCAGAAAATTAGTTGTTGAATTCATTTGATTGGCTATGATGTATTTGGTTACCCTTCTGGATGGATTATTTAGAATGATGCTTGTTTTGAGATCAAACATCATTCTATGTTGAATTTTATAGATGTTTTTCTATCATCTGGGTCCTCTAGGATACTTTTGAGAGGAAAAGAGAAGATCTTGTTTGGTGGATAAGGCTACATCTTATTTTTAAACTGTGAGCCTCCAGGACGGCAATTACCTTGTTAATCTTTGGATTAGCTAATACTTACTATTGCATGTCATTGTAGTCTTTGAAATGGACATTATTGTTCCTGGTCCAGCTTCGAGGTTTTCTTTGTAGTAACCAAAACCATCTAAACAAGGTTTTTCTTTTTCTTTTTCTTTTTTTACAGTAGAATCTAAATCTTTATTCTTTGATTGGCGAAATTGAACTGAACGTCTTGTTGATGTTCCAATTTTGAGGTTTAAAGATCATCTTGAGAAATTTTTTCATAGTTTTAACACTTTCTTATGAAGAGTTCAACGATCATGTCACTCTATGCTCTTTATAATCTGCATAGAATAAAGAGCAATTTTAACTATTTATCTTGGCTCTAATTCTTACATTATATGATTTCAAGCTCTTTCTTTTGCAAACTATATAATACTTTTGTCTCATAATAGTAGAATTACTTTTCATTTTGTCTTTATTTAATTTTTTTTTTCAACTAATTTATTAATTACAGCACAATTGTTCAAAGGACATAAATGGAAAAACTTATAAAATTAAGTGAGTTTAACTACTAAAATTGTCATTTTTTAATTTCGTGAAAAGTGGTTAGTGTCTATTATTATGGAATAGAGGGAGTATTTTTTATAGTCTCTCTTTCCGCAGAAAATGTTCAAATTTGAAGAATAGCATTACAGATTGTCTTAATTTTGGATATTCATTTAAAATTACTCTATATTTATAAGAAAAGATGCCCAGAAAACCTAAATGCCAAGAATTATGGACAACTAGACAAACTAGTTTGAGGAAAGACAAGATAAGATCCAAACTTTTAATAGTATAAGTACTTGTAATTACATTTGCAACAGTACATTAATCGACAGCTTCTGTCTTTACTCTTTAAAATTCATGTCCTAAGTGGAATGAATCAAAAAACAACAACAAATAGGTATCAAAAAACTGTATTTATCATGATACAAGAGTTGTCCAGACTGAATCTCCCATTTGGTTGTCCTGTGTGCTTATTAAATAAGAAATTTTCGCAATTTCAAGATAATTAAATGAGATATTTTGAAAATGAAAAAAATGTGAAATTAGATTTAATTTGATCTAATAGACAACCGTTAAATTAAATTAGATTTAATGTTCACCATTGAGGGTAGAAAAAGCAAATTAGGCCAAAAGGATAGTAGTCAAATCCATGTTAATTTGCCCTTCAAGTTGCTTTTTTGACTATTTATTTTTGCTCCAACAGGTTTTACTATTTCTACCAGAGAAACACAAAGTCACATTCTATAAGAAAGAGTCAAGAAACACTTGCATGAAGAAACCAAACTGAAAAGAACAGAAATTGGCATTCCATAATCTCATTACACTGTTGAGGTGTCTCAATTTTTTGTATTACAAAAAAGATGTCCACTCTGTTTTTCCTATTCCCTCAACTTCGCGATCAGATAATGCTCAGATAAAAAAACACTTGAGAAGGCCAAAGAATTACAATAAACTGAATCACAGAAAAAACAAAGAAAAGAAAAAACAGAGGAAGTTATTCTTCTAAATGCATTGATGAGAAAATCCAAGTGTTAAACACTTGGGAAGGTCATCAGGTGGAGGCAGCAACTTTTGGTTGGGAAGCTTTCCATCCAAAACAACCCAACCCATCTTCAAACCCCAACTCGTATGCACTTCTAGATGGCAATGCATAAACCACACTCCTGTTCACAGTTCTCATCATCATTAATAACTTGGAAAGAAAAATCGTTAAGAGGTCAGAATTTCAATTCCCAGAAGACGAAAGAAAAAAGAAGATTTTTACTAACCTGGATTATCGGCCAGGAAGCGGATAGCAACCCATCCTCCTGAGGGGACACCAACAGTGTTTCTCTCAACAGGATCAACAAGATTGAACTTTGCAGGGTCTTTAGTGGGGTCAAAATTGCCAAAGCCTTGTCCAACAACAAAAAAATTGAATCCATGCAAGTGAAGGCGGTGACTTTCGGCTCCAAGTATACTAGTGTCTTGCATAATTAGCTCCACACTTGTATTGAATGGCAACATCACTAACTTGGTGCCATTGCTCACCATAGTGTTATTTGGTGGGTTACCAGTATAATTAAATGGAATTATTGGACTGATTGGAAAATAAGGACTATCTACCCCATTTGATTGACCAGTAAAATGTGCCTGAAGTAAGGCTGTGTTTGGCATTACAAATGATACATTATTCACTGAGGCTGCAAACTTAGTTCCATTTGGTCCCTGGCAAGTTTGGTTATGTGGGCAAAGGTTAGTTCCAAGGCCCACTGTGAAGAAAAATCGTCTGTCAACATTTTGTGGCACATTAGCAGGGAATTCTGAATTTGCCAGGATACGCAGTTTGATCGTAAAATTTGTGGTGAAACCGGTGTCGTTTAGGGCAGGCAAAGTTGGTCTAAAGAGGGGAAGATTTTTTGAGGCTGGGAATTTTGGTGGTGATTCATACTCTAAAATGCCAGCAACAGTTGAATTATTAAATGTGCATTGGTCTGTGACATAAGTCTAGCGGACATGAAAAATGTGGCATTAGGGAAATTTGGTTTGGTCTTAAGAAGGACATTACTGGTTTGGCCTGGTGCAATTAGGAGAGTTTCTGTGTCAAATGGTTTCACATAAACAGCATTAGCATCAACAATTGTGAGTGTGTCGTTTGCTATGCTAAAGAAGAGCTCGTCGTTGAGTGCAGCGTTGATGAGGCGCAGCATGCAAGTCTTTCCAGGCTTCACCTTCAACTTAAATGTATCTGTCACAATAACATTCGAACAAATTAGTTAGTATATTTTTATTAGAATAAAGTATAAATTTTGGTGCTTTTTTTTGGTAGAGTTAGTAAACAAACCTACACTTTTTTATAAGTTACATTGTTTTTTTGTCTTCTATAAAGTATTCAAATTTCATCCATTTTGTTCCTAAGGGTTTGAGAATTGGTACAAAGAAATTTTTGCTTTAGGTGTTCGAACTTGAAATATTATTTAGGTCCCATTGTTACAAAAAAAAATTACACTCTAGAAACTCAAACTTATTACTTTGTTAAGTGTCTCAACTCAAAATTAATCCTTATTATATTTGAGTTATCCGATTGTAGACGTTAATAAAAGAATTTAGTTTTTCAATTTCAACATGTTATGTACCTTTGGCAGAACAGTTGTATAATGGCCCAGGAAACCCATTGATCGTGTAAGCATCGGAAACATTCGGACCTCCACCTGTTTGCAAGGCTTGACTGATGATTGCCTCAGGATCTGCATTAAACCACTCTCCTGCAGTTCAAAATAATCAATTTGAGGGTCAAAAATGGGGAAAAAATGGCGTCAAGTCTCAATCCAATTGGCTAAGCCATTCCAGCAAGTTGAATTACCAAAAATAATGGGGACTTCTTTGTAAGGTTTTTCAAATGGGTAAGGAACACCACGTTTGGGAAGAATGATAATAGGACCGTAAATGGTTGATCTAAGCCATGATATGTGTGCATGATACCAAAGTGTTCCTCTTTGGCCAACAATTGTATAGTTGTACACATAGCTCTGCCCTGTTTGGATTGGACATTGAGTTATATATGCTGGTCCGTCAGCCCACCCAGAGCGAAGTTGTCTGATTCCATGCCTGTCGATCAAACCAATACAAACATGGTCTAGTTAGACTAGAATCATTATTAAGACTCCATAAATTAATTGTTTACGATCTTGTTTCTTAACCTATCGTTTAATTAATAGAAAGAAATTAATGTATGCTCCAAGATTTTCATACCAATGAATGGAGATATTGTTTTGAACATGGTTGACAACTTTGATAAGAAGATTATCACCCTCTCTGGCTACAATTCGACGCCCCGGAAACTGTCCATTTACAGTGACCATACTCTTGGTATGGCATACACGTGTGACATTTTGCAATTTGATCTACAAAATATTTCAACAAATGGTTAAAAAATGAAATGAAGTAAAAGTAAATCAAATTCAACATTTTCTCAAATTGCACTTACATCAAACTTATAGTGCCTGGTCATCCCAAGAACAGGTTGAGGCAGGACACAGAAGGTGGTGAATATGATGAGAAATATTGCTAATATTTTTGTTGGTGAAATCAGAGAACCCATTTTTTGTTATCAAATTTGTTTTCTTTCAAGAGGGCTCAAATGGTTCGTAACGAAAAATGCTTCTTCTCTTGAGTGAGTAGTGATGAATGCTTGAAATGTTGTACGTATATATGTAGTGAATACAAGTGGTTGTCGTTTGATATAATGTTATGGAAATTTGTGTAAGTAGAAGAAGCTTCGTGGGTTTTTGATAATAATTAGTATTTTAATGTTGAAACAGTAGTTCAAACAACAACTATAGAGTGAAGTCAAAGAAAATAATTTGTTTGACCGCCTTTCCTTTTCAAGTCAAAATTTCTGTTTTTATTATAACAATTTCATATGAAATTTACATCCGTTCTTTACTCAAATTGAGATGATTTGGTTACTAGTTGGTTGCATTGCATGCATCCTTTTTACATCTGGTAATGCATTTCTATACATGTAACTTCTTTAATTAATAATAAAATAAACACATATTATTGGGTTATTGATCTTTACTTGTCATAAGAAAAAAAGCCGAAAGTTCGATTTTAGTGAAAACACTTGTACAAAGAAATTAATTATTGATTTCAAAAAATAATTGTACAATTTTTGTAAAAAAAACAAATTCTATGCATGATAATATAACCAAGTAATCATAGCACATAAATGATTGATGATAGAGAATTTGCATAAATGATTATGGTGGTGATAGAAAATTTATCCACATTTTGTTGTACACAAAAACCAGATAACTGCCTTTTCTAAAGATCAAAATCAATTTCTCTTGACATTATAAGAAAAAGCAGATTGGACCATTAAATATTTTTTTAAACATCTGTAAAACATCACGATCATATAATTAATTAAGATAATTAAGATGCAAACTAATGTTTTAATTGACTGACTGTAATCTCAACAGTTATGCTTGATAACAAAGCAAACACACAAGAGTTTCTATCAAAATGTCGTTTTTATAGTTAGCTAAGTGACATGTTCATGTACATCATTTTCATGAACCAACGCGACACAGTTCATAGATGAACAGTAGAAGGCAACCTCAATTGAAGCAATTTCGATTCAAGCAAAGACATACATATAGTATGTACCAAATCATACTACTTAACTTGTAGATGAATGTAAATATTATTCCAAATAGTTTGATTAGAATGCAATGGCTAGATGACGTGTCCCATTGGAAACCAATATTTTAGTTTTATATATATACTAATTAAGGTTGCTATCAATTGGCTTGTAGCTCACTAATATTAGGATCAATTTCAACACTAAAGACTCATGAGTTCGATTTCTAGTAAGAGCAAATAAAATGACTTATCAAAAAAAAGTACTAAAATTCCTCAACTATTAATTATGAAAATAGACCATTAAACCTGAAAAAAAATATGCAATTTTGTTTATCGTTGAATCTTTTTTTGGCATTATTTTTAATCCTTATTTAACAAAAAATAGAGAGAAAAATAGAAAGTCACTTAAACGAAAATAAAATGTTGATTGATATTTTTTGATAAATAATGTTGATTGATATTTATCACATAATTATATATTCAACCTCTATAAGTTATATACATCTTTCTTCCTACGTACTCAGAATCGGAAATCAAATCTTATGAAAGATCGGGAATCAAACGAGTTGGTGATTTTGATAAATCTGAAGACTTATTTACATACTTTAGGCACAAACATTTCTTATAAGTTACATTCAATTGCTCAAGACATATAGTTGCATTAGTACTGGTAAACCCGTACAGTGAATCTAGCAATGTGAAGATATTGTTATAGAAAAAAAAATCCAGTGTTCCATGAACGAAACAGGCACATTGAGACAGAATATAATTTTATCAAACAATGTGTTGAGAACATGCAGTTAGAGCGTGTGAAGTCTCTTGATCAAGTTGCCTACAATTTTACTAAGTCATTGAGGAATGACACTCACATTTAAAAAATTGAGAATGATGATCGGCATTGGAAAATGGTCACGTTTAAGGGGGAGTGTTGAGAATTAAACTTGGCAATTCATGAAGAAGTTTAATGGCGATAATTTCTACAGAGGAACTTAAGTTGTTTCTTAAATCGATGCATGACTTGAACAATAGAAGAAACTGAATGAAACATTAGGTTTGTTTTAATAAAGTTTTAATATTTGTAATAACTCATTAAATTGACTTCTTTTATTATTGGTTTGGAGTTTTCTTTTAGATAGTATAAATAGGCATGTTGCCATCTTTGTAAGTTGCACCACACTAAAACAAAACAAAAAAATTGAGAATTTTCTCTTTCACCTCTCTCCTTTTTTTCTAAATAGATGTATTTGTGTGATTTGTATCCACCTAGATTCCAATATTTATAAACTGGTTTTTAATTAATCAACAACTATTGTGCTATGCAAGATAAATTATATTGATAGGTTGTGTGGTCAACAGCTAAAATCACCTTTGCATAGAATTTGCAATATGTTAATCTTTGCAGGGGAATTTTGGGATTTGAGAGCTTTATCCCACTGTATGAAGCTATTCATGAGTTCCCCCCGCTCAACTTGACAAATGGTATCAATTTTGAGTGTGACTTTGTTTATTATACAAATAAATGGCCAACTATTGGACTAATTAAAATTATTGCTTCATGTATCAGACAACTTCAAGCCGCAGCTACAACATCACCAAGAAACGATATCACGATTCACGATTAAGGATGGACTTAGGAGTCGCCAAAACAACTATTCACCTTAACGACTGCCTATATTCAGTTGGATTTGGCACTTCTGATTACTTTAGATGACTGAGGCTTTTTTATTACTCGACAAACGTTTCTTATAAAGTAGTTTTGTTTTTTTTTTTTTTGCTAATTTATAATTATAATGAAAATTATTACAGTTTCATGGTGTGAAGGAGGAATTTTTACTTGTCTTAATTATGCAAGGATCTCTATCAACTTGGTGCAAGGAAGATCCTGGTTAATGGATTAGGGCCAGTTGGTTGCGCTCCTCTCGTAATGGTTAGGGTTGGCACCAATAATTCCGAATGTGTCGGAAATGTTAACGATACCGTCCGAATTTTTAATGCCACTAGTTGACCTACTTAACAAGGATCTCACTGAAGCAAAATTTATATACATCAATAGCTATCGAATCACTTCAGATCTTCTTTTCTTGCTTTCATTCTATTTTAGTTACACGGAATTGAACCTAAAATCTCAAACTCGATAATACACATCCGATCACTTGAATTAGTATCGAAGTGGTTGCTTTCATTTATATGTTCCACTACTTATAAGAGGAGTTTCTGGTAACTGAAATTATAACACTAGACTAGACAACAAAATAACAACATTCACTCTTCCCATTTGAGCAACCAAATTTAGTTGGCAGTGATGAGTCTGATGGGCCTAAATTCAGAGAGTCTCAGCCTGCGTCAAAAATTACCCAATGCTGACCATCAGTCCGAATCTTAAGCCCATTCATTTTACCCAACAAACATACCGCCCTTCTTGTCAACCATGTGAAGAGCCGAGGCGCCAACGAAAATGCATACTTCGATGACGACACGTGGCTTAATCTTTGAATTAGATGTTCAAAAACCGAACCACCGAGTCTTTTACCGTGGATGAGTCTGCTTACGTGCCGCGAAGGGAAGTCGCCATAGGGTTAGAGGTGTCGCGAGTGGCTCAGAGTTGGGCTCGGTAAAAGCTCGTTTATGACTCGGTTCGATAATAAATGAGCCGACTTTGAACAAAATTTGAAGCTCGACTTCGTAAACGAGCCGAGTTTGAACACTGAAAAACTCGGCTCGAAAAGCTCGCGAATGAGGCTCGTTTGCGTGTTCGTGAACAAGCTCGATTGTAGGCTTGTAAACAAGCTCAAGTGCAGGCTTGTTTACTAAGCTCGTGAACATGCTCATGAACAAGCTCGTTTACTAAGCTCGTGAACAAGCTTGATTGCAGGCTCGTGAACATACTCGTTTGAGAAGCTCGTGAATAGGCTCATTTAATGTATTCTTATATTATTATATGTGAATATACACTAAATAGCTCGACTTTAAGATCATTTATATTATTATATAGGAATATGCACTAAATATTATATGTAATGTATTCTAATTCGACTTTTAAATTATTAATATTGAACATGAACATATGTACAAAGGTGTACACAACATAAAATTCTTTTATGAAATATTATTTTTTACAATTTTGATCACTAATTTGATTCAATTTTTAGTTCAGAAATTATTATTTTCAAGTATTCTAAGTCTCTTTGAGGGAAAAATAAATACGAAGTGAACTAATTGTCTGACTAGGTAAGTTAGAAATGCTAAATTTATGTGTACCGTAAAATAATATATAAGGTATACGATATATTTATAGCATTTTTAAGCTTTGTACACATTAATTTTATATTGTAAACCTTTTGTACACATAAATTTAAGATTGTGTACACCTTTGTACACCTAAATTTCATGGTGTGCACTTTTGTACACCTAAATTTCATGTTCTGTACACCTTTTGTACATCTAAGTTTTATTTTCTATATACCTTTGTAAACCTGAACTTTAGGTGTACAAAACGTGTACAACATAAAATTTTTGTGTACAAAGTGTATACAACCATAAATTTAGGTGTACAAGGTGTACAACCTGAAATTTAGGTGAATAAAAGTGTACACAACTTGAAATTTAAGTGTATAAAAGGTGTACAATATA
>CAODLS011385480.1:0-11370 GCA_948243855.1 Flueggea neowawraea | reverse complement strand
CAGCCTACACATATGTTCTTCTTACTTTGGATATAGAAGTCATTGCCTTCATCCTCTGGGCGGCCTTTTGGTTCAAACAGAAGCATTATGGCTGGAGGGTCATCCTCAACAAGTTTTGCAAGTTCTCGATGGAGATACCTGTAGGACAAAAACAAGATTATCACACTAAGAGGTTTAAATTTATGAATGCACTAAAATTTAAAAAGATGAGCATCTCTAACCATTCAAGCTTCCTGCAATCACAGTAACAAAGCAACCTCCCATCATTTGCATAGATTCTACAATTATGGTAGACTTGAGACTTGCAGGAGAACTTTTGAACAAATAGCTCGCGTGAAGACTTCTTAGCAACTTGCTTTGACTTTTTACTTCCATTTTGTTTAGGAACGGATCTATTTGTTAGTTGTAGGTCGTAGTTAATCAGTAATGTATAGTTGTAAACAGACAATGGACAAGTTGCATTTGCACCAAGGCACTTTTGCAAAAGCATTGGAAAAATATCGTCAAGGCTACTGTTTTTGTCCTCAATCAGGTAAAAGAGATCATCTAGATGACTGCAAACCACAGGGGATGGAGATGAGAGAGGGGAGCTAAAATTGACAGGATTCCCATTTAGATCAGCTTGAGCTATAATATCAAACACTTCTACAGGAGATGCCGGAACTTTTTCTGCAAAAGAAACAATAGCCTGATCTGATAATAAATATCTCAAGCTCTCATCGTGCACTCGACCCTGAAACAATGTGTAAAACACACAATAAGAATCAACAGTGACAACACAAAACACAGAATGGACTGACTCCCACAAACCATACTATCCAAGAAATTCATTTCACACGAGTAGATAAGAAAAATCACATATCGTAACATGACAGGTAAAAATTTCCACCATGAATGTTTGGTGAAAAAGTCAATCAATTAAATGTTGATTATAGTGAAAAGCCAGGAGAATTACTTAGAGAAGGAGTACACTAGCAATTATGCTCGTCAATACGAGATGGGCATCCTTCCATCCGGCATAATATGTTCATAAGCAACAGCATTGTCAAACTACAACAAAAATTTGATGGAGATACTGGCCTCACTATATCATGAATAAATGACAAAAGTTATCAGAAATTTTGAAATAACAACAAAGGTCACAGAATTTGAAAAGGTTTGAAAAGGTGCCTCTGTGCTTGTAGTTTCAATAAGGAGGATTAAAGAACATTCTGATTTCAGCAAGTCTTACCAAAAAAAAATGCAAGTTGTGAAATTCTGGCTAGCAGATTCTCTAAGAATGAAATGCTAAGTCGTCATGTCTAAATGGTAAATCATCATAATCTAAGATAGACTCACCATAAATTCTCTCCACATGCAAAGACGTCTCACAAGATCCTGAAAATATTTGACCATAACATGAGTAACATATGGTAAGGGTTACCAAGTGGCCTATTATAAAGGCAGAAACATAAGTAAAGCAGTGCACCTGTGTCTCACATGAAACTGATGAACCTCCATGATTATTGAAATGACGGTAAAGAATTGATGATGCAGCAGACTCACCAGGACAATCTTCGATTTCTTTAGTGTAAAGTTGCATGCAGATCATGTTTGAGCGACGACTAACCTCAAGCACCAAATAGAATTTGTCTTCAGAACAAAAAGAGTTACCTGATGAAATAATATGTTTAGTCTGTTGATGCCACAAGGAAAAATGTAATTAAGCTGGAAAATTGTCATCAATTTTAAAATATATGGGCATAAATCAAACATAAATATTAACAATGAACAATCATTTTCTTGTTCTATTATCCACCTAATTTGTCTTACCATCTCATTTTTTATAATGTACATGTAAACACTAATTTGTCTTTTGATCTCTATTTTTGTCCCCTTTTCTCTACCTTCTACTTTGGACGTGTTGAAATGACTTTTGAATAAAACTTCTCTTAAACAATTACATTAGCTACAAGCCAACCTTTCCCTAATCAATATCCCACCTCCAAAATAAAACTCTTAATATTAATAATTGCTTTAGAAGTGCAATCTTTCATGGGCTTTAAGCAACAAAAAAGAAAATGCAAATTCAAAGATGGCTGAAAATTACATGACACAAAGCCATACCATTATCCTGTTGTGTGAGCTCAGCAATTAAACAACTTGCAATATGCAACAAATAATGAGCATCAGTTTGAGCATATTGCAGCATTTCTGCCGATAGAGGGCGTTGCCTCCAGTCTTCACGCTGCAAATTTTAGATGAAAAAAAAAATTGCACTCATGACAGCTTTCAACATAAGAAAATGACATAAATAATTCTAAACTGGTTGACAATGATTTTCAATGCTCGTAAACACAAGTTCTAAATGAGCACACATTAACAGTCTGAGTCTCAAACCTGTAGCAGTTTATTAGTAATCACACCACAGTAAGTTTCTAGCAAGTATGCAAGCGATTTCTGTGGTTTTGACAACACATCACATGCCTGAAATAACAGAGCAAAAGCACAAAACAAGAGTTAGTTTTTCTTTTTTAATATTTCCAATATCCAGCTAACTCAACCATTAGTATCGATATTATCACATAAATCAAAAGATCATACAGAAACATGGAGATATAACTTAAAATTAACCTGAGGCCTCACCTTTGCCGTATCAAATAAATTAACAACGTATATATGGAAGTCCCTCTGCAGCCAAAGAACATCGTTATCGGCCCCATGGAACACCTACACCATAACATATCTAATAACACTCAGAATTCATCCTCAAACCCAGTTAACACTGCAAACTTACTTAAACTCGAACCAAATTACCTTACAAATACCCGGGTCAGCAAAAACCGGCCTCAGAACCCCCATTACATCATGCAATGCGATTGTGTCCACTAAACAATCCTCCTTTCCCGTTGAAATCTATTCACACAATACTTCTATTTCAGCAAAAAAAAATTGCAATAAGATTGTATAACACAAATGCATAACAGAGGCAAATTTCAACCCGAAACCTGAATTAAAGCGGTAAATCCAAGGAACGAGCGCAGGCTATGCTGCTCGGTATCAACTGCAAAAACCTTCTCTTTACTCAAAGCATTAGCCAATTCCTTGAGTTGAGACTCAGTCTCTACCCATACATAAGAAATGTTCATTTCCATGTCCTTTTTTGCAATTTCATCCATTTCGCAAACAATTTTAGGGTTCACTATCAAAGTATCAATTTCAGCTTCATAAGGATGCACATTTGAACCATTCCCTTTCTCTACATTACACAATCAATCAATCAAAAATCAAAATGAATACTTCAAATAATATGATTATTCTCTATTTGCTTCAATTTTAAATGTATCCGAACACATCTCAAAACACAGATTCTGTAAAGCAAAAAAAGAACTACTTTTTGCAATGGTTTAGAGCTGAAACAATCACATCACACAATAATCAATTATAAAAATCAATAATCCAAACAATATGATCATTCTCTGTTTTGCTCAGTTTTTAATATATCTAATCACAGCTCAAAACACAATTTTCTAGAGAGAAAAGAAAAAGAAATATTTTTTGCATTGGTTTAGAGTTAAAACGGTACCGTTTTCATGAGGATTAAAGTGCTTGAATTGAGAGAAGGAATTATCAGCTAAGACGTGTTTGAAGAAAAGCTGAGGCTTAGGTTCGGAGTGTAGATAGCAGGAACTTGAAGGGCATTTCTTCTTCTGGTTTCGGCGTCTACGGTAGTGTGTAATGAAGAGGAAAGTAAGTACAGTGACTGAAGCTACGGTTACTGCGACTCTGATTTTGTCTCTGTGTTCCATTTCTTTATATCTGGCTTGTGGAATTTGAGTTTTCTGTTTGGCTCGGTTATGGCGGTTGGTTATTGAGTGCGAGTAATTGCACTGCTAAGAACGATGATGCAGAGGAGAGGGACGGAAGTGTGAGAGAGGTATTATAGTTGGGTTGGGTTCGGTCGGTTAGTGGGTTGGGCTCCAGATGATGGACCGGGCTCGCGTGGACTACTTATGCAGGCTACAATGTTGGGGAACCACACTTCTGATAATTACGTCACATATTCCCAAAAATTTTGAAAAATTTGCTCGTTATGAACTCGGTATAATTATTACAAATACATTTTACAATATTTCGTTCATATAGTTGTAATTTTTAAATTCATGGATATAAATTTTTAATTCACAAACTCTTATTTATGTGTTGTTTGAATTTTTTTATATGTATTGGTATTGTTTTGTGTTTTAAAAAATTAAGTCGTTTTTCTTTATATGTTATTTTTATGTTTATATTTATTTATACGTTGTTTCATGTTTATATATTGATAGATTTTATATGTTATTTTATATTTGTTTATACGTTGTTTCATGTTTATATATTGATTCATATATAAACATGAAACAACATATAAACAAATATAAAATAACATATAAATAACATATGAAATTTTTATTTGTTGGATTGTTCTCTAAAAATTTTGCATAGTATGGGTTGAAGTTTTCGAAAATCAGCCTTGTGATTCTTTAAATTCTTATTCAAGAGTCTGTGAATATGGAAATCCCCTATCACACTTCCATGTCAAATTAAAATGGGTCGTTTATGTCACGAACCAGAAATCGGGTCGAGATCAGCGTAAGGCAAATCGTTTATAGGAGTCTGGCTCGTCTTGCACAAGCCTTAAAGATCAGAACATACTACCCAAAATGTTTTATTATTATTTAAAAATGTTTAACAAAACATTGATCGTTGAAATCATAAGTAGTAAGATAAATTCCATAAATCGAATAATCAATAAATCCAAAAATATATCATGAGTGTTGATAGGTGTCAAACCCACCAAAATAATATAAACCTGCTTAGTACAGTAAAATGAATAAAGCGATGAGTAGGGTTGAATCCACAGATATCAGTGCAAAAATGTTTAAATGCCGAAACAGAAAAAAAAATAAAGTTGACAGAAATATTGTTGAAGCCGAAATTGAAAACAAACAGAGATTAAAATGTGCAATGAAGAATAAAATTTCAGCAATGAAAATAAGAATAATTCAATAATAAGACAAACCTAACCAAGATATTTCCTCCGTTCAGTCCAATCGGTTGATCACAGACACGAAAGATAAATATCAAGCATTCGAATAGATAAAGTTTTAGTTAACGGTGACACACTCAAATAATTAATCTCTCCTTACATGTTCTATAGCTGCGGGACGCCCTGCAGACTATTTTTCTAACCACTAGACAACCCTCGGGATGCCCTGCAAGGTTTAATCTACAACAGCGATAAGAATTAAAGAGATCCCTATCCTAACCAGTAAAACCTAAAACGCCGTGATTCATTTAAACCAGATTATTCTGTTCCATAACAATGAACAATGCTCAAACCACATAAATTCACGTTATTGGTTACCTAGATTAGGACTAATGTGACACACTATCAATCCTAAATAACAGTATATTATCTCAATCAATCAACCAACCAACAGGGCCCTTGTCAATCAATCAATCAACAGAAATAATAATAAAAGAATTCGGGCACATAAACTGAATAAATACTCAAATCACTTTATAACAATTAAAACAATAGTCTCAAAACTTTAACGGATTGAACTTCAGAAATATCTCAACTAGAAAATTGTTTAGCTACTCATGATGAGGTGAGAAAGCCAAAAGATGAGCTATGGAGTTGTTGTCCAACGTTACAAAAGATGGAAGAAGGAGACATCCATAAAATAAAAGAGTATTTATAGGTGGCTCCTTGCAAAAACCTAATCCTAACATAAATAATAATGATAAAATAGTAATAATAGTGTAATTGTAATTGTTCCAGCAGTAAACTGAGTCCACAGTCTTTAGACACGTTCTAGATGCTCAAATCCTGAGGCCCAATGGTCAAAACAAGAAGCCCAATGCGAATAAGTCAAGCCCAGTCTTCATGCCCTCTATAGTATGGCCATGCCAAAGTGCAGTTCACGCTGAAACGGCCCAAAATAGCTCCAAATCCTTGTGTTTCACTAACATACCACCTAAAACACAAAAGATGAAAAAAGGCATAAAAAGACATAAATAATAACAACTTATAATACAAAACAAACATAAAATGCAACCTAAAATATGCCTAAAATGCAACCTATCAATAACTAAACAATATAATTATTGGTGAGTATTCCAATTAACATATTATTACTCAAAACCCTTATTACCCTCAGATAACCCGATTATGGAACATCTAATGACACAGACATACCAACCATGCTGAACGGAGATCCTCAGTGAACACGGAAAGTTAAGACTACCTGAAATGCCAATAGAAGAGAGTTAGAAAAACTCAGTGAGAGATGACATATAAACCATTTTAAAAAAATACTTATCAAAAAAATATACTATGCACGTATATACTCATATAGTATTCAAATACACATTCTAATGCTGATTCAAAAACATTTTTCAAAACATGTCACATGGAAGGCAACAACATACAATCAACATCATTAATATCAAACAAGTATTACAACAAATGGCCAAATAGTTACCATACTACAGACAACATGCAGACACTTAAGTATTACATATGCAAAGCTCAGATAGCCACCAAGGCATATGTGTGGCTACTGCCACCAGACGATATATATAATAGCCATTAAGTCATATATATATGGATATTGTCACCAGACTGTATATATTAGCCGTTAAGGCATATATGTGGCTATTGCCACCAAACGGTATATATTAGCCGTTAGGATGTATATATGGCTATTGCCACCATACGATATATATTAGACAATAAGGCGTATTTGTGTGGACTTAGCCACCAGGCGATATGTGTGTGTGTGGACATAGCCACTCGAGGATATGTGTGCGTGTGTAATATAACATAAATTTTGATATATATTAATATATATATATATATATATATATACCAATTATACAGGAAAACTATTACTACAAAAGTATGACAAAATATTTTAAATTGTATAACATATCATAATATTTACAAATCTTCCTTAGCAGATTTTTTCATCAAAATATTTAAAGCAAGCAAACATACGAAACATGTATATGATTGTTAAGCATTTCTTACTCTATTACGTACATATATGACATAAATAAATATTTTCCAAAGACATCTACCAAGAATCAATCATGCGTTTAGAGCAGACAAACATTTAGAGAGAATTTATATAGAATCCTAACAAAATATTTAATACTAAAAAAATTATGAATTACCTAGTTCACTGGAACTTTAACTGAACCAAACTACATATCGAAGAGAGAGCACAACAACACACAATGTAAATTAAGAAAAAAAACAAACTATGTGTTTAGAGTGACATCCAAATCACCTGAAAACCGAACAAATAATCCGATCGTGCACCGCCGCCAAAGAATGGATGGTCACCTCGGATATCAAATGGATTGAAAATTTACAAATTTATAATAGAATCAAACATGGTACGATACTGTGATAATACAGAATGTATGAAATGCAAAAATACATCTTAACCCATGATGATGTCAGAAATCCTCTCGTCTCGAAAGTGGACGCTCTGTAAAATTATGAAACACTCCCTACGACAGAAAAAATTCCCAAAAACACCACAAATTATGTTCCAATCAAAAATCGACATTACAAATCGCCTACACTCCTTCAAATCATTCTCCTAAACATGAATCAATCAACAATCTTACCAAAATAACTCAAAATCATCACAAAATTCCCCAAAACCGAACCTCACCCTAGTCCCTATCAAAACCACACCCAATCTTCAAAACCCACTTAGATTCATGCATTTCTAACTCTTATCTGACATGATATAACATCCATTAACTCTCATTTCCATAAAACAACAAAAATCCAAACCAAACCCTTCAAACCGTAACCCATACTTCCAACCATTCAAATCATGATTCAATGTATAAAATGAAGAAAGAATTGAAGAATAACCGTAATCTTACCTCAAGGAATGAAATAGAATGATGGGAAGGCAATGGAAGATGATGAGTAATGGATTCAGAGTGGTTATTGGCAGTGGAAGACGAAAATGAACCAAAGGGGTCAGGTTTTGGATGTTATAAAGATGAAAGATGCAAAACGGTGTGTTTCATTAAGTTTTTCAGAGGTGAAACTTGCGTGTCATGCCTGAGAAGCATGTCTTAGGCGCTATAGCACACGAAACATGCGTTTCAGGGCGTCGGATCACTCCCGAAGCTTGATAACACCTAAACTCACAAGAATATCATCATAAACATCCTCAAACATTAATTCAATATCCCAAACTCAAAATCAAATCGAAATTGATTGAGGTTCAATCCGAATCAAACAAGGTTCTGCAGAGGATTTTTTTGCAGAAATTGAATGGAGTGCTACAGAGAACCTAGTTGAAACGGGCGAGATGTTACAACCATAACTTGCAAACACCCTTCTTTCCTTTTTTTCTAAGCCACCATTCTCATCTTCTCCAAAATTGTTGGAAACTCAAATAAAACATGAAAACCTGTCTCATCTTCAAAACCAAAATTTTTCACAAATGCCACCGCTCCTTTCAGTTTCCATTGCCTTGAATCTATTTTTCTCCTTGGACAGATGGTAGTTGCTTCCATTACCACCCATCTATAGTATGTTTAATCACCCATCAATCTCATGTATAATAGGAGAGCTTATCGGCCTTATTAAAGACCCTATATGCTTGGTGACTTTTAACAAACTGAATTTTTCCTTGCCCATAGGGATTTCTTGTATTTTCCCCTGCTGGAAGTCCTCAAACTTCCATGGTCACGTTGGGTTCTCCTTGATTTTCTTGGGGACACCTTCATCTGCACTACACACATTCTCAAAAACAAATAGCTTAAAAGGAGTGATATAAGGATGATTAATTGGAACATTCCTATATGAAAAGTAATGAAATTTTCTACCAAATATTCTATTTTAACCTCAATACCACTCACAAACTTGTTATCCCTAGCCACTTCTTCCTTAATTTTAGAGTTGGGCCTCTCCCCGTATATATTTCCAAGTATGTCCCCTACGAGCTAAATTTCTTTGTTGGCTATCTTCTCCACCAATCTTTTCATTTGCTCCATTCTCCTTTGGGAACGGGTTAGCCTCTAAGGGAATTCTTTGTGTAGAACCATCTCCCATTTGTTAAACTCTTTAGGAATTGGAGTAAGAAAAAACCTGAGTTGATTTCTTTGAAATCTCGATGGCTCCTATTTAGCATCCTGTTCCCCTGGGTTCTTCTCCTCTTGGACTCGTTCAGTTCTAGTTTTCTTCTTTACTCATACTTTCTTAACACGTTGTTGAACATGATGGATGTAGTCTCCTATGGCATAAGAGTTGTCTTCCTCACCATATATGTCCCCCGAGCCAAAAAAGTATTTTTTAGGCTCGTTATTTCTTGTTTGGATGTCCTCTTATTCTACCAAAACCTTCTGGGTCACTAATGATGTAAAATTTGGTTGTTCTTGAAGAGATTTAATTGGAGCCTTTTTGTTTTGCTCCTTAATGGTTTCTTCCTCTTTGTGGGGCGACTGAGACACCTCTCCAGCATGTTTTTCCCATTTTTTCTATTGTATCCCGAGTGTTCCCTTTAGAGGACTGCTCCTTCAAGACTCCTGCTAGTGTCCCAGGTGCGTCCTTTTTGGAATTCACGACCATATCTATAGCCTAATTCTCCCTTTTATCTTGGTTCAACATCTCAATGGACTGTTCCCCAAGTGTCTTGGGCATATTCCTTACAGAACTACTAGTGAAATACCTCCGCTCACCTGGTTTCATTCCTGCAATTTCTTCAA
Source organism: Flueggea neowawraea (assembly GCA_948243855.1). Taxonomy (NCBI): domain Eukaryota; kingdom Viridiplantae; phylum Streptophyta; class Magnoliopsida; order Malpighiales; family Phyllanthaceae; genus Flueggea; species Flueggea neowawraea. Next base: position 1,602 of record CAODLS011385480.1, on the reverse strand, counting down.
TTCAGGGTATTGTTTTTCAACGTTTCGTCAATATTTTGGAGATAGTTCAACTTATCATCCATACTCTTCAATAGCCATAATATTGTGTCAATAGCGGGTGAATACCCTACTTTGACAGCGACGGCTTGCACAGCCTGCCCATTGGGGACTGGAAGAGTTTCTTCGGAATTTTCTTGTTCTTGGGGTTGAATATCTTCTTTGATGACCACTACTAGTGCATTGGCCTCTTCATTTTTGTTTCCTATGTTGGAAGCAATTGTTTCTTTCTTACTTCTGGTTTTCATCATTACTTAAACTCATCCCACTGAGCATGCCAAAATATTTCCCCTATATGTTTCTTGAAGAAAATTAAGAAGACAATGTTTCCTTTTTGTGATTGAATTTAAGAAGGAGCGTGCCAAGGAATTTAAAGTTTTCCTAAACTCAAAATGAAAAATATTACTAAGGATTGCACACAAGAAAATCTGACTTTATTCAGACAATTGTTGATGTTCAAAGGGACCAAAAACATCAATATGGGTCTGTCTCTTTAAGAACAATTGGCAAAGTAAAAATATGAAAACACGTGTAAAGAAATCAGTGATAGTTGTATCAACTGAAGACAACAAAAATTGAAAATAAAGATTGAGGACACTTGATAGAAATAGAAAATTAACAGAGGACACTGATAACATTAAAGATGGGGACACTAAAATGAACATCATATGATAGTCATGCTAGTATAGGATTTGATTTATGAATTTGGTTGGACCCCTTTCCTTGGCATCCTCTGTGCCTATTTATATTGTTTCGGTGTCAATCTTGTTATCTTGCTAGAGAGGATAGCTTGATTTCATTAATTGATAAAGATCCCATTGATTTCTTTTTGTTTGCTTTAGTGTCCTCCAACTTTTTGATTTGTAGCAATTGTTAGTGATATGCCCTAGCCCAATCATATGTACATTGTCATTTATATTGTTATTTAATACATACGAGGTTTTTCATTTTAGCATATATTTTATCATGTTATTTTGTAATGCATTAACTTGATAAAAGTATTCATGAATAGTTGATTATGTCTTATGTTATCAAATGTGTGACTTGATAGAAAAACCTTAAGATAAAAGAACGCTATTCTAAATTGTCCATGGTCATTCATTATCATGGGAATGATAATGAGTTAAGACTAGTATGCTCTCTGAGAGATGATCATATTTTACTGGTCATGGACATGGGATGTTACTCAGAACATAAATACATGTCGAGAACATGATATTGGACTGACCCACTATGAGAAATACTACATGGAATATATGTCATCAGTATTTCTTTTCGCACTGGTGATGTTTGAGTCCTTCGACCTAAATTCACCATTGATTCCTATATGAGGATCTTTATGTTTTCATATAGTTCAACATCATCCGTAACAGGATGGTAATACAAGCTATAATTGGGCGTATAATAAATCATGTGGAGGAATGTGAGTGACAGTGAAGGAATTTGTCCCGCTCTTATTTGAGTGAGATATCTCTTGGCCACTTGACAAGTATGACTGATTAAATGCATGGTCGTGCTCGAATGAAATTGATAGGGGTTATCAATATCATTTGCTTTGGTCAGTCT
>CAODLS011385343.1:0-11269 GCA_948243855.1 Flueggea neowawraea | reverse complement strand
TGTGATTCGGTCAAGAAGAATGGATCAATATCCTACTCTGCGCATAGGAATAAGTGCAGTGCGCATAGACGGGGTACAATCAGAACAACAGAATGGATCAGTATAGTGCTATGCGCGTTGACATAGACCCAAACACGTAGTAACTAGCTTGGTAAATTCAAAAAATCAGAGAAATTCACAAAGTCAAGTTGCGGCATGCTCTATCCCAGTTGTTTGTACTCAAAGGATCATGCTACACACACAGAACATACTTTTGTGCACGTAGACGAGGAAAATATTTGTCTGACTGAATAATGCCAAAATTTGGTACATGGTGTCAGGATACCAACGAGAATATTATCTGACATGAATTCAGAAAGCTTCAGAGCAGTGAATCACGGAAAGAGAATCAAGTCGCAGAAGACGTCACAACAAAGGTGAGCTGTGCTACCTGACAAACAACAGACGCTCCTCGGTTTTTAAAATTTTTGAATATCTTCTGACACAGTCATGGGGAAGATCAAAGATATAAATATTGAAGACTCAACTACGTATACAGCACTGAGTACAACGCACACAGCATTCAAGCTCTGCGTACACAGATAAAGGTACTAAGCACGTAGTTACTGCTTGATCTAAAACAGTGGGTACTGGAAATCAGGCTATGCATACAGAAGGATTGTCACTGCATGTAACACTCTGATAAAACCATGAACTATGTACACAGTACACATGGTACGCACACAGCAAGGACTGACGTCATTAATCTCATCAGTTTTTCATTTCTTACAACGACTGTTTTGGTATCCACAACGGCTAGTCTTTTGAGGAATGCCTATAAATAGACGTTTCAAGTCATAAGGTAAAAAAAGAACAATTTTTTAGAGTGCCTAAAAGCCTTGAAAATCTTCCCATTGCAATTCTTACTTTATTCTTGAATACTTACATACCAACTGATATTTAGATTTGCTATCTTATTATTAAGTTGGTTGAACAACACTGTCATTTAGTTGAGAATAGTATTGTACTCGAGCTTTGTTTGTAACAGCTTAAGAAAGGAATAGGTTTGCCTTGTTTGTTACCTTGAAAAACAAAGGAGTGTGGTTTTCTTGTTTTGATCAGCAAAAAGCAAGGTGTAAAAGGTTGTCTTGTGATCCTGAAAAACAAGAGAGTGTAAGCGGTTTTACCTCCACCCGAAAGTGAGGGAGAATAGTGGATTCAAACTCTCTAGTGAACTAGAGGAGTGGACGTAGGTCAAAGAGGACCGAACCACTATAAATATTGGGTTTTGTTTCTCTATCCTTTTACTCCTTAATTTTTGTTCTTTATTAAGTGGTAGTATTTTGGATTTATCTACTGTTTTGATTTACAAAAATTATTTGCAAAAGTTTTTCAAGATATTATTTTTAGCAAGAAATCAAATTCACCCCCCTCTTGGATTACCTTATTGGGATTTCACAACGTACGTTGAGCTATAGAGAACGTATGTTGGAGGCATGAAATGTATGTTGTGGAAGTCCAAAACGTGCGTTGTGCACTAGAATGAAGTACGTTGCCTTTGTTTTTGCTAAAACAGTATGTTTCAATCTGTAACTTCGATTTAAACCCCAAAACCCGGCCCTTTCATCCACCGCTCTCATTTTTCACACTCTCTCATTCTCAGATCGATCCTCCCACTTCCTCATTGCTTCCCCAAAGTTCCTAAACATCTCTGGAGCTTTGCTTGGTTTTCAAGGAAACCAGATATTCGTCGATGGACTGCGATCTGGATTATTTGCTCGGCATCCAGGTGAGTGTGGTAGTCACTTCAGACACATAGGTTGTGTCCTCTAAACTATGTATATGCTTTTGTTGTGCTATGACTCTAGCATGTACTTTGGAATAATTAAAGGATTAGGAATCCTAACAATTTGACTTATGTGATAAATTTTGTTGTGGAAACTTTGGTGGTTTTTGCAATAAATATTATGTTCTAATATTTATTATGATTTTTGTAATAAACGTTAAGTTATGGATTTCAAGGAATCTTTTGTAGAAAATGTTCTTTTGGGATTTAAGAATATTTTCTGAAACAAATGTTTTATTCTAAAATAAGTACAGTCTATGTACTAAGTATTTTGTTTTTAGAATCAAAAGTATTTTGTAATAAATACCTTGTCTAAATGTTTGGTATGATTTGATGAAAAATTTGGCTATCATGTATTCTGCATATTTGAGCATTTCAAATATGTATTTAAATACATTTTGGAAAACGTTTTGATTTGCGGCACCTAGCTACAGAGTAGCATATTTTGATACACTAATATTGTATCATTTGCCTAAGTGGCTAATACTTTGTGCCTAAGTGGCTTACACATGCCTTAGTGGCTATAACATAGTGCCTAAGTGGCTAATCTTTGCCTAAGTGGCTAATACTGCTAAACCTTTGTTATTGGTCCTGCTAAACCTTTGATACTATGCTTTGTCAATGTTTTGAAAAAAAATAAAAAAAATATATGTTTTCGGTAAATATTTTCGAAAGAAAATATTATGGTTATGACCGAGTCTAGATGACTCCACCTTTGCTTTGTTTCCATTGAGTTTTAATATTTTTTCTCTAAAAATATTTTAGAATTTGGATTCTATCTGTTCGATTTTAAGTATCTTTACAAAGTAAATATTATGGTTATTTAATATGTTGAAAACTCAATGTTTTATTCCATTTAACCGTTTCATATAATTTGGTGAATGTTTTCTGTCTTCTTTGATTGCGAAGGTTTGTAAAGATGGAGTTTTGAACTACTTTGTCTATATATACGAGTGTATATATATTAGTATTTGAATATATACGTGCATGTGGTAGTTTTGAAATGTTTTTTAAACCGTTTTGAGAGGCCTGGTGCCGCTCTGAAGTGTTATCCACTCACTAGAGATTCTTACCCCTTTCTTTTCCATCTTTATTTTTATCCTATGTTTTAGGTTATTCTTTCTAGCAATCAGATACTAGTGAGGTGCCTTGTCAGCCATGAGTCTCATATTGTTCGGGCCGAATTTCTGTTATGTTAGATGCTCCACACCGGATAGTGGGTTATGGCGTTATATCTTATTATATTAACATTACTAATTTATTTATAATTACTATTCCGTATTCGATATTAGAATTTGTGTTTTTAAAAATATTATTATTTTCTAAAAATTATGTTTGATTAAAATATTTTAATATGGTTAATAAGCCGGCTAAGATTAATAATTTGAATTTGGGTAGATGTCTGATCTTTGAGGCTTGTACGAGATGGGTCGAGCTTCCACAGACAGTTTGTCTCGTACGCCAGTCATGGTCCGAAAATAGGCCGTAACAATAACTTGTCATTAGGTTGATGAAAATGATATTTTACAAAAAAGAATGATTTCATATCGTTGCTTTGATGATAGTCATAGTACTTAGAATATTTGTAGAATAATTCATACAATTTTAGAAGAATATAGATTATTTGATAGAATGTTTTCGATTTCCTTTGATAATGCATCGACTAATAATACTTCTATTACTGAATTAAAAAGCATTTGTCAACCAAATTTTGGGAGAAGATTTTTTCATGTTAGATGTGCATGTCATGCTTAAATTTATGTGTGCAAGATAGCATTAGAACACTTAACATTTTTTTTGAACCAATTAAAAATATTATTTCTTATATTTGGGTACACCCTCGAGTTACAAAAGCATAGTTACATTTTTGTGCCAACAATGGTAAAACTCCAAAACATTTTTCAAAAGATGTTCTTACTCGTTGGAATTCGACTTTTAAATTACTTAATCAATCATTTGAATATAAAAATTTATTATGTTCTTTTGTATCATCTAATATTTTACAATACAATATTTTTCCACAAATCTGGATTGTTTGTAGCTTAATTTTGAATATTTTACGAATTTTTAATGATGCTATTCATACATTTAGTAGTGTCTATAAACCTGTTGAAATCCGTGACGCATACGCGTAGCGGAAATAAAAATTTTTGTCAACGAATTCCACCAAGGATCCAAGCAATTCGATAAAATCGACTAAGGATGTAATACCCCACATTTTTTTGTAATTATTATTTTATTTTAATAATAATTAAATTTGGGAAATATTTTTATTTTAATTATTATTTTAGTTTAATAATAATTAATTTGGGATAAATTGAAATTTTATTTTTGGTGATTGAATGATAAATTTTGTTTTAAGATGTTAATTGGGTGATTAATGAAGGTTAGAAGTGATTTAGAAATAAATTATTAAGTGAAAATTGGTGGAAAAATCAAAAATGAAATCTGGAAAAAAGAAGACCGGACGACCGATCCTTTGTCGTTGGTTGCCAGCTGCATGTCGTCTGGAGTCGTGCGCACTGTCGTTCGGTGGTTTCTGCGAGAAAAAGACGAGTCGTTCGGTCGACTTGCTTCTGTCGTCTGCGTCACATGTGTGTCGTTCGGTGTCGAGCTGTGTGTCGTAGACTGCTGTAGTCTGCCACTTTCGTTTGTCATTAGTGTGTGTGTGTGTGTGCAGCTGCGACTAGATGATTTGTCGTTTGATTCCTATTTTGCCACCTCTACAGCTTTTCTATAAAAAGCCCAGTCAACCCCTTTCTTCTCCACTTCGTTTTCTCTCCATTTTTTTACTCAAATCCAACCCAGATCACTCCCTCTTGCCCTCACATCATTGTTCCATCAAACTTGAGGTAAGTTCATCAATTATTTTTGGTTTTTAGCTAAGTTTTATGCATTTAATTGCTTGAAAAAAAATTGAACAAAAATGGGTTTGAATGGAGCCAGGGTTCGATTTTGGGTGAATTTTTGCTTGATTTGGAGTTGTTTTATGAGGAACATAGGAGAACATGGATTTGGCTTTATTGATGAGAAATTGATGGTTTTTATTTATGGGTTTATTTAGTCCAAAAATTCAAATAAAGAAATTAATGGTTTTAGGATGAATTAATGGAAACCAAGGTTAGATTTGTGTACTAGAGGATAATTTGAGGTAATGTGGATGGTTTAGAACATCAGGTTTCGAGTGTTTCAATTTTGGGGATGTTTTTGCGTATTTTTCTGTCGCAAGGACCAATTGTGATATTTGCATGCTTGTGGACTAGTTCTGATATTTTTCAACTTAGGGAGCAATTTGATATTTTGAGCGTTTAAGGACTAATTTTTAATTTTTGAAAGTTTGAGAATTTTATTTGAAATTCTGACTACTTGGATGACCTAATAAAAATTTTTGAAAATTTTGGAGACCATTTCGTAATTTTAAGTGGGTCGGGGACCAAACTGTAATTTTACAAAAATTCAAGGATCCAACTAGTTTTTCGCTTAGATTCCAATTTTTAAGCTTTCAGTGTAAGACCTTCAACCGAATTAGAATTTTGACGTCATCCGAGGTCCTGCATCTGTATTTGCATTTCATACATTTAGTACTGGCACAGTGCCACATTTTAATTGTTATATATGTAATTTTTCAGCTTTGTTTTCCTGCCAGCGGGACCAACCACCTGCTAGTGGCGTCTGACTGGATCCTTAGCTTCAGATTCCAGGTGAGTGAAATGACAGCTTCAGGCACATAGGCTGTGTCTTCAGATTAAATGTAATTTTTGTTGTGTCTGGCTATAATCTGAAATTAGAATAATAATTATTTGGCTAATTAATAATCCGAATTATGTGATTATTAACTTACAAAAATTTTATGTTCTGAAATATAATATTTATATATGGTATATATAAATATTTTCTGCAAATAGTTTATACTCTGCATGCTCATATGTTAATATTATTCGTATATAATATTCTGATGTGGGATACCTAGCTACAGGGTACGTAGCCTTTGGTATACCAATGCTCTATCAAGGCCCTAGTTATCAGAGTAATAGGGTGACCGTGTATCCATCCTAATACATGCTCTATTTTGTCTGGTGGCGAAGTCCACAATATTATTCTGTCTGTTCTTGTCCCATATTCTAATCTGATATATATATACCTATGATACTGTCTAACTACATGATATATGCCTTGGGTGCGAACATTTTAGTAAAATTATTTTCTAAAAGTTATTACGTATGTAGCGTGTATACTATATGGTATCTTTGTATATACGTATGCGGTATATTTTTTTAAAACTATTTTCAAATGGTTTATGTGAGGTCTGGAGTGTCATTTTCTCACTAGAGATTCTTACCCTTTTTATTCTTTTGTATATCTGTAAACCTATTTTTCAGGTGATCAACAACTGTCCGGCATCTCGATCCCAGTAATGCATTTTTTATAGTAGTGAGTGCCCCTCATCCGGGCTCTACTTTTTTTCTATTATTAGAGCTCCACATCGGGTTGTTATTGGGTTATTGGGACACATTTTGTATTTTGTATTTTGAGTATTGATTTTACACTTACTTGTTAATAACCTTTTAAATTTATATTCATTTTATATAAATATATACTTTCAGTATAAATGTTTTACAAATATTAAATATTTGAATGAATGAATAATTTTGGGTAGAATGTCTATATCTCCGAGGCTTGTGCGAGATGGGCCGGACTCCTATAGATAGTTCACCTCGTACGCTGGTCATGGTCCGAAAACGGGTCATGACAAAAGAATATGTGTTTACCTCACAAATTTGGATCAGTGATGAATATATATGATGCTGGAATTGAGTCACAGACACTGCAGGATGCGAACGTCCTCTACTTGTATCCACACGAACAAACTGCAAAGATGTGCTAGCACCGAATTTTGACTCTCAAAAATACTTTGCTATTTTTCTCTCTCTTGTTTAAAGATTGTGGACAACAATCATGAGTGTCAAACGGCTAGGGTTTGTGAGAAGCATATTTATAGACTTTAATAAACCCTAGTTCTAGTCTTACTAGAAGTCCTAAGTCTTATCCCACAAGACTACACTTATTCCTTGTCTAACAAGGACTAACCACTTAATTATTTATTTATTTATTAATGAATAAATTAGGCCCATTTTATTTCATAAACAAAATATAAATTCGGCCCCCATTTATTTATGTCATTAATAAATACTAATTGCCATGTTGACTAAGCCAAATCCCCCCTTAGTTGACTAAGTTAAAGAAACTCTTTCTTTTATTGACTAAGTCAAACAAAGTACTCTGACTAGATCAAACGAATTTTAATTTGTTTTAAAATCATTATAAAACAAATTATTTCGTATAAAATAATAGCAAGATAAATATAGCACAGTTCGTTCTAATGTGTGACCCTGTAGGTCCACCCAATATTGGCAGTAGGCCCATAATATCATTTAGGCCCCACAAGTCATAAGCAGGCTCTAGCAAGACATTATGACTATCCAATATGAACGAATTCGATAACTCGACAAAATCTAATACATAATTCGATATTTAATCATTTTGTCACACGATATCTCGATTAAGCATAAAACATGGATCATGTCATCTTTATATAGCTTAATCAAACATTTCTTGATATCCAAGTAGACTGACCAAAACGAATGATATTGATAACTCTATCAATCTCATTCGAGCACGACCATGCATTTCATCAGTCCTACTTGTCAAGTGGCCAAGAGATATCTCACCCAAATACGAGCAGGACAAATTCCTTCACTGTCACTCACATTCATCCACATGATTTACCATATGTACAATTATAGCTTGTATTGCCATTCTGTTATGGACGATGTTGAACTATATCAAAACATAAAGATCCTCATGTAGGAATCCATGGTGAATTCAGGTCGAATGCCTCAAATATCACTACCTCAATAAGAAATACTAATGACATATTCCATGTAGTCTTTCTCATAGCGGGTCAGTCCAATATCATGTTCCTAATATATATCTATTTTCTGAGTAACATCTCATGTTCATGATCAGTAAAACATGATAATCTTTCAGAGTGCATACTATTCTTAACTTATTATCATTCTCATGAGAATGAATAACTAGGGATTATTTGTTAGTGATATGCACTAGCCCAATCGTATGAACATTATCATTTATTTTTCTTTATTAATATATGAGGCATTTCATTTTATTATCTTGTTATTTTCTATAATTTTGTAACTCGATAAAAGTATCCATGAATAGTTAGTTCTGCCTTATGTTATCAAGTGTGTGACTTGATAGTAAAATCTTAAGGTGAAAGAATACTATTCTAAATTTTCCTTGGCCGTTCATTATCATGGGAATGATAATGAAGTAAGACTAGCATGTGTTTTGAGGGATGATCATGTTTTGTTGATCATGGACATGGGATGTCACTCAAAAACATAAATACATGTTGAGAACATGATATTGAACTGACCCGCTATGAGAAATACAACATGGATTAGGTCATTAGTACTTCTAATTGCAGTAGTGATATTTGAGTCTTTCGACCTGAATTCACCATAGATTCCTACATGAGGAATTCCATGTTTTGATATAGTTCAATATCATCCTTAATAGGATTATAATACAAACTATTATTGGGCATGTTGTAAATCATATAGAGGAATGCGAGTGACAGTGAAGAAATTTGTCCCGCTCTTATTTGAGTGAGATATCTCTTGACAACTTAACAAGTAGGATTGATGAAATGCATAGCCGTACTCGAATGATATTGATAGGGGTTATCAATATCATTCGTTTGGTCAGTCTACTTGGGTATTAAGAAACGTTTGATTAAGCTTTACAAAGATGACATGATCCATGCTTTATACTTAATTGAGATATCGCGTGATAAAAGGACTAAATATGGTACTGTGGATTAGGTATTGTCGAGCCATCAAATTCACTCAAATTGGGTAGTCATAATGTCTTGCTAGAGCCTGCTTATGACTTATGGGTCTAAATGGTAATTTGGGCCTACTGCCAATATTGAGTGAATCTACATGGTCACACACTAAAACGAGTTGTTATTTATAATGTATCTTGCTATTATTTTATGAGAACATTTTAAATACAATTAATTGATTAGTTATTTTAAAATGGGTGATGGAATAATTTGTTTTAGAATGGTTTTAAAACAAATTAAAATTCATTTGACCTAGTCAAAATAGTTTGTTTGACTTAGTCAACTGACAAGAAGTTTTGACTTGGTCAACAAAAGAAATAGGCAATTAATATTTATTTATGAAATAAATAAGTGGGCCGAATTTATATTTTATTTATGAAATAAAATGTGGCTGGATTTATTTATTAAAGAATAAATAAATATTGGAGTAATTCGTCCTTGTGTACTTAGGGTAAACGAATTATTGTTAGAGTAGAATTGGATCTCCTAGTAAGACTAGGACTAGGGTTTATTAAGGTCTATAAGTAGGCTTATGTAAAACCCTAGCCGTCTTCCTCCTTTATTCTCTCTATTGTCGTCCATATTACTCAAAGAAAAGAGAAAAAAAATTGTAAGGTATTTTTTAGAGTAAAAAATTCGATGCTAGCACACCCAACTCCTCGGCAGTTCATTCGTGTGGATACCGGTAGAGGGCGTTCGCATCTTGCAGCGTCTAAGACTCTACTTCAACGGCACCTTCTCATTCTTATTTCGAAGCATCGAGGTAAACACACATTCCATTGTCGGTTTTATCAATTTACATGGATCCTTGGTGGATTTCGTTGACAAAAATTTTAATTTCTGCTACGTGTATGTGTCACGTTTTCCAACAGTTTGGATTTCAGTTTTGGAGACTTAAGTTTGATCTTACCTCTCTGATTTGTTGGGAAATTCAGGGATGAATTTCTTTTGAGGGGGGAGTATGTAATATCCCGCCTGTTCTAATTAAAATCTTGTAGCATTCTGTTTGGTTCTAAAGTGATTTGGGATGTTGGAGATGATTCGTTCATCATTTTATTATGTTTTGGGTGTAGTTGGTCTAGAAAGTGTTTGGCTTTATGATTTTTAAGTTTGGAATGCATTAGGATGCGAAATTGTTGTTGGGTTAGTGATGCCATCTTGGTTGGACTTCTTCTTTTATTTTAGAGCGTTGCACCAATATATTGTTGGGTTACTAGGGTTCATATTTTGTCTTTTGATTACATTATATTTACATTGTATTTGATTACACTTACATTATATTTTGCTACACTTGTATATATTGTATTTGATATATATATATGATTTCTTATAAATGGTTTATATTAAAAGGTTTTGATAAATGGAAAATTCGGTAGAGTTTCTAATTCTCTAAGGCGTGTGCGAGATATGTTGGGCTTCTATAGACAGTATGTCTCGTATGTCAATCATGGTCTGAAAATAGGTCATGACACGTAATCATTCCAAGTCAACAGTCGTTGTTGTTGGAATTCAATATCACTTAATGACATTCATAAGCATACAATGCAGCGGAATAAACAAAAAATTTCATCTAGAATTCCACCAAGGATCCATGCATATCAACATATACAATTAGGGTTAAGATGTCTACCTTAGATCCAAAGCTCTTTTTCGGTTCGATCGGATGGAATGCTGAAGTAGCTTTTAGTATAAAACACGAACCACCATTTGTCTCATGTTGTCTTTGTGCGAACGTGTCTAGAGGTATCCACACAAACGAACTGTCTTCTTTGGATTGGATGAGTGTACTATCACTTCTTTTAAAATCTCTATTCTAAAAGCTCACAATTTATTTTTTCTCTCTTTTGAAAGTAGCACACACTAATTCGGCTTTTGCTCTAAAAAGAATAGAAATGAATGCAACCCTATTTATAGGCATATGTGGAAACCTATATGGGCAGCAAAGGAAGGCCGAAATAACTCTTCCTTCCTCTCCAAGAATTCGGCCAACACCCTAATTAGGAGAGGGTGTCCCGAATTTCAAACTAATCACACTAGGGTTTGCCTATTCTTGTCCCACAAGAATAATCACTTCCTAATTAATTGTCGCATACAAATTAGGGTTTTATTTCTCAAATAAGAACTCTAAATCAGTCATGGACTCCTAATTAGTGGTGTGTGTGCCGAATTACTCCTTGTCACACAAGGAAAATGGTTCCTAAAAAATAGGAGAGTTGACCGAATTTCTTCCTCCCTTGTTAGGGTTGGATGCCGAATTTTCTCTCTTCCTTTTTAGGTTTATTATGCTGAAATTATCATGGGTATTATTAATGTTATTGGGCTTTTAATTATATGATACATTATCATTTAATAAACCACTCTTATGGGCCGAATTATGCTACACATAATTAATTACCCATAACCTTAATAACTAGTGATTTAAATTAAAAGCTCATTATATTAGTGGACTATATATTAAATCTTATTTAACATATAAATCATAAAATCCTGAATTATTATTAATTAATCAAATTAAT
>CAODLS011385211.1:0-30171 GCA_948243855.1 Flueggea neowawraea | reverse complement strand
CCACTGAGTGATTCAAATGCTTCTCGTAAGTATCCTTTTGTGCTCTTGGGGCATTGTTTGGAGGTACAGGGGGAAACATTATCTCTAGGACATAACTCTTCCTTTCTTGCTTAAGAACAATTCTTAAGTTTTGTGACCAATCAAGGTAGTTAGTCTCATTCAATTTTTCCTTCTTAAGGAGTGATCTCAAAGTAAAGGTTCATGTGTTGTTATTTGTTGCCATTATATCAACATACAAAATATGCACAAATTAATAAGAGGTCTTTTGTAAACTTCCACTAAAATTAACATCCCTAAAGTTAATTCAAGTTTTAAATATAGTGGGTACAAGATCCATATTTCACTCAAAGTTAAATCAGTTGAGCTAGTCCATAACCTTAGCTACTTAGGTAGAAAACTCTTTTCAATTATATCCAATATAATTCTTGTATTTCTAGGGATTTTGACATCTCATGTCCCGACATTAAATCCCTTTTATGTCTTAGGCCCAAAACCATTTTGCTAGCCATGTTAAGTCTAACCATAACCAAAATATGGATACCACTATTATCCACCCACGTCTCACTAAGGTAATCGGGTGCACCTTGCCGAGGAAGAACCTACAATTCGATGAACAAAGCCTTGACGAGCATTGGTTATGGAAGGCATTTTAACGACTTACTATTTAGGGATCGAGTTTTTTTGTTTGCTTGGAATACAAAACATAAAACACACATTCATGTCATACATTCATCACATGTATATATAGCATAAATGTAAACGTGTCATGACAAAGCCCAAAACTAATTGATCTCACAAGCCAATGTGAAGATCAGGGTGAACCTAGGGTTTTCTTCAATCTTGATAGCAATGAACGACCTCCATCTTCTTTAGATACATTGTATAAATTCTATACTAATCTATGCTAAAACTGAAAGGGCACACTTGCCAATAAAAGCCGAATTTTAAACAAGGCACAATTGCCATGAAATTGAAATTGAAGAACAATAAATGGCACATATGTCAAACCTTTACATTCAATAAAATCCAATTGCATTGAGTTAATTGGGTTATGTCATACACCATGCATTTTGAATCATTATTCAAATCAAGCATAATCAGAGTATAAACACAAAAATATCAATCAATTAATCATATAATTGCATTGATTTTAAACATTCATGTGTAAGGCAGTTTCGCAAGCCGGTTACGAGGGTGGTTTATAATTTGCATTTCTCAGAAAACGAGATGCTACTTTTAAAACTCTAATATATATTAATCTCATTAATACTTGAATCTCATAATCAAATTATGATTCAATTCCTTATTTGTAATCTAATTACAAAGATCGCATATACCAAACCTAGTCGGCTTTCTAAGTGAATCTAAACAACCTTTGCAAATTCAACATACAACAATACATTTTCGGCCTCAACATATATACATAAAATCCCAAATTTTATTTGCTAAATTAACCCTAGATCACATCATAGTATTTGGTAATAATAGCAAAATATAAAGCAAGGCCGAATTTACAACAACAAACATTCAACAATATTTGCACAGAAAAGAATAGGTTATGTCTATAATGCAAGTTGCTCTGATACCACTGTTGGAATTCGTAACTAAGTTTATGACATTCATAAGCATGCATGACAGTGAAAACAACAAAAATTTTACATCTGGAATTCCACCAAGGATCCATGCATATCGACATACACGATTAGGGTTATCATATTTTACCTTAAAATTGAATTCTAAAGCATAGGATTGAATGGAGTGTTGGTTTAGCTTTTAGTATGAAACTCAAAACTCTTCCTCTCACGTTGCCTTTGCGCGAACGTGTCTAAAGGTATCCACACGAACGAACTCACTTGGAATGGCAATGTGTACTAGCATGAAGAATCTCTATTCTTTCTTACACAAATACTAATTTTCTCTCTTTTTGGTGGCACACACTAATTCGGCCTTGAGCCTTATTGAACCCTCGGAAATTCGGCCCTCCTCTTATTTATAGGAGAAAATAAAACCCTAAAGTCTAATAGGACAACCGAATTATTCTTGTCCCATAAGAGTTAGATCTCCTAATTCGATTAGGAGTGTGCAAACCGAAACCACAAAGAAACCCTAGCCGACTTGTATTACTTGTCCCACAAAAAAATAATTCTTAATTAAGAATAAACACAACCAAAAATCTCAATTAAAATAGGGTTAGAAATCCTTGTTACAAAAGGGGTAGAAATCCTTTCTAGATTAGGTGTCACTAATCAAGTGGATTAAGTAAGACTTAGTCAACCTTTGACCTAGTCAAACTTTCAACCCTTCCATGTCATTGGCGAATTTTAAAGGCTTTTAAATAATGTTTTTTGGGCTTTAATTAATTGATACATTATCACTAATTAAATCACTCCCTTATTAATTTACATGAGCCCAAATTATGTCACACATAATTTATACCAAAAACCATTATAAGATGTAATATTAAAACCCATTATATTATTTATGATCTAAATCATAAAATCTTAAATTACTAATGATTAATCAAATTAATCATACTAATAATTTAATTACCATGAGAGAGAATATTTGTGAACCAATCCAAATCGTTCTTCTGTGTGACCTAATAGGCCCACTCGAAATTGGCAATGGGCATCGTCCCAAAACTTAGGCCCAAAGTCCATAAGCGGTATCTAGTAATACATTATGACAATCTAAAATCGAGTGGTATTCGATGATTCGAGTTAACCTTTCACAGTTTGATATTTAGTCCTTTTGTCACACGATATCTATATTAAGTATAAGGCATTGTCACATGTCAACCTTATGTTTCTTAATGTGTTTCTTGATCCCAAGTAGATTAATATACAAATGACATTGATAAACTCTTTCATTAATTCATTTGAGTATGCATACATTCCATCAATCCTACTCATCAAGTGGCCTAAAGATATCACTCTTCATAAGAGGAACAAATCCATCACTATCGCTCCTTTACAAGATTCATGACATATTCAATCATAGCATTTATTGTTACCCTGTTATGGATAACGTTTGACTAAGTTAAAACATGTGATTCCTCATGTAAGAGTCGATAGTGAGTTTCAATCAGAGGACTTAAACATCACCACTGTATGAAAGCAACTTGTGACATAGATCCATGAAGTACTTTCATAGCGGCCCAGTCCAATACATGTTCCCTGACATATATCTATGTTCTAAGTGATATCTCATATCCATAATCAGTAAAACATGATTATCAACTTAGCAACACACTAACATTGGTTTGTTATCATTCCCATTATCACAATCGATTAATGATGTTTAGAATAATATTCATTTTTCCTTATGGTTTTACTATCAAGTCAGACTTGATGACATAAGTAAGAATAAACAATTCATGGAGGTTTTATCTTTATAAAACATATAATATTTCATAGATATGAAATGAAATGCCTCTTTATTAATTGATAAATCGAATGACAATGCTTATAAATGATTGGACTAACGCACCAAAACTAACAAGAACACTAACAGAAGGACTTAAGTATAACCCGCTTCTAAACTTTAAAAATGTGTTTGTAATATCCTAAAAACATGAGGACTTATCTACTAATTAGATCAAATCTGAGGGACTCTAAAAATATTGTCCCTTTTTTATATGATGATTCGTCAATCTACCAGGCAAAATTTCCATCAAAACTTCTTACAAAATGCAAAAAGAATAGTGTTACATATTTAATCCAACACAAACATTCCCAAAATTTGAATTTAATGCTGATGTGCCACGTCACGTCTTAGTTTTCACTTAACCAAAAAAAAATTGAGGGGAGAAGTAAAGACATCGTTAATGCATTAATTGATTTTGGGATTCACGAGTCTATCACATCAGTAATTTACTAACTTCTCACTCAACAAAAAGTATCTTCTTAATGGTTAACCTCTCACTATACTCTTATATAAGACTCACAATCACTTCACTCATTATTTTATTTATTTATAATATCTAAATTATAATAAAAAATATTTATTTGACATAAATATTTTGTGAGTTAATATTTGAATTGAAAATATTATTTTAGGAATTATAGTTAATTGAATATTTAAAAATAATAATTTTAGTAAAATAAAATTTAATGGTTGATTGAATAAATATTTAAATTATAATTTAACTTGAAAATTAAAAATTAAGCATAAAAAATATATTTTCAATAATAGCAAATTACAATAAAATTGGAATTTTGGGAGGATTATTGTTTAAAAATTGGATCCATATTTTGTCAAAGACTAAAATAAGAATGTGAGAAATTGAGAAACAATTGAATAAAATGAGCAAAATGAGAAAAAAAGAATTGAGCAAAGTGACAAAGAATAAAGAAGATTAAAGTTGTGAAAAAATAATCAAAGTTCTATGAGAAGAGTAAGAGTAATAAATATTTTTTTATTATAATTTAAATTAAAAATTAAAAATTAAAGATACAATTTGATTAATACAAAATTATAATAATATCTATATATTAATGAGAAAAAATTGAGTAGAGTGATAAAAAATAAAAAAAAGAACAAAATTAATTGTGAGTGATCCATATATAAATATGAACAAAGAAAAAAAATGAAAATTACAAAAAAAAATCTCCTTGAAAGTTGTGTCCAACAGTTATAACAGTCCAACCGTTGGGTAGTCATGCTGACATGGCAGGTTAGTGGGGGTACCAACCCACACTAGCCTTGCTATAAGGTCAATGTTTGCAACCCTCAACGGTCCTCTCCCATCATGTGAAAAAAGATGTTAAAATTCACTCTCACTTTTCTCCTCCTATCCATTATTGTTTGTAACCCTCACATTTCCTCTCCCCTCATCTGAAAAAAAGTCTTAAAATTCACTCTTACTTTTCTCTTCCCTCCATTATTAGGGCATCTTCAACTGTTTAAACTCTAAATATTATGATTTAATGTCACATCAACATTCTATTAACCCCTCTCTCATTAAATTATTTATCTCTAATGGTTTAAATTATCATTATACTTTGCAATGAGACTCATTATCACTTTATTTTTTATTTAATTTTTTTAAAATATATACTACATAAAATACATTTTTTCACTCAAACTATTTGATATTTTAAATAAGTAAGAAATGATATATTATACAAATAATAAGATAATTAAATAAAAAATAAAAAAATTACATTAAAAATAAAATATTTAAATACAACTTTTAAGAAACACAAACAAACTAAATTGCAATATTCATTTTGCTCTTATCTTGATGCACATCTTCTCCTGCATAGCAAATTGTGTTGCACTCATGTTGTCATGTCCTTCCTACAAATTTTGTATTCTTTATGTTTTAAATGCTCGACCTAATCCGACCTTAATTGGTTTGCCACTGCTATGACTTGATCTTTCTTTTGTGTCCACTTATTGATGACTTATGCATATGGTACAGATTATTTAACCTAGTCTCTATTGCCTTTCCTTTTCTCTTTGTCTTTGTCTTTTTTTATGCCTTTTGACCCATCGGACGAACTTCATCATCATTAGCATATGTCTCCCCATTTGCATATGCGGTTGACGAACTATTTTGATTATCGTTCAAACAAGTGAAACTCGCATTGTGTGGGTGTAGGAAGAATAAAATGAGCATACGTACATTCTTGCAATCATATAGTAGATAGAGAAAGATTCGCCAAACCAAATAGTCTTTAAGAACAAGGTTGGTTTTGTTTCAAGACCTAAGTCCAGTTCGGTTCATTTGTCTTCCTAGTCGTTTATAGTCTATTATTTCTTAATGATCTATGAGCAAGTGAGAATCCTCTATATGAAGGGCTTAGCTGACAGGAGACATAGTCTTTCTTTTAGGTTAATGGATAAATGGCTTTACTTCCTTCTAGTTTAATATAGTCTGCATGCATATTGAAGTATCAAACAAGCTAACACCACTTTCATTATTCTTTACTTTTTTCAACGGCTGTGGAAACAGGTAGTTCATTTTCCATTTTGGCTCGTCTTTCAGTATTGCCCAAATGTGGTCATGAGTGAATTTTTTTTTTAAATTGAAAATATAATTCACGAGCACATTCCTTTAGTTAGTCGTCGCTAGAGCCACTATGATGTTCACTCCTTAATTTGTTGTATATCTGGTTGAATTGTTGTATATCTGGTTGAACTCATTAATAAGTGGTAGCCCTTGTAACCAATGCCAATATTGCTTAATAGGCTTCAATTTTCTTGGCGGAAAATCTCCTTGATGTGTATTGAAATATTCAGTTACCGGTTTTCATAATGCTTTTTTGCTTTGACTATTGCTAAGAACACTGTTACTTGAAATGGTTAGCCATAATCGTATGAGCCTTTGGTCATCTTCCATACTTTATGGAAGATGTTTATCTACATTTTCTTCATCTACATCATTTAGTGGATCAAAAGACTAATTAACCGATTGTGTAAAAAAGGAGTGAATTTGAGAATTGGACAACAAACCTGTTTCTGACGCATTTGAATTATTGGTTCCAAAACCAACATCCAAATTTTCAAAACTATCTTGGATATTTAGGTGAGGAAAAGGAAATGAAAAATTTTGCATTTATGGTGTGAAAAAAAAAGGATTTGGCAAATTTGGGCCACAGGAGAAATTTTGAATGCATACGATTTTTTGTGGAAAAAATTGGTAAGGGGGTTTTTAAGATTTTTGCATATTTGATGGGAAAAAAATGGTAGGAGTGACTTTTAGAGTTTGACAAATTATTTGAATTGAATTTTTAAGAAAATAAATTTGGGGAATTGGGATCCATTTTTTTGATAATAGATGAAGAGATCGGAAATATATTGCACAAAAAATGAGAAACCAATAATCTATTATAGAGAAAAAAATAAAATAAAAAATGACCCTATACAACAACCAGGAATGTTGCAACGGTCAAAACATTGCTTATAATTTTTAAAAAATATATATTATGTGATGGGGTCTGCCCACCACTTGGGACGGTTCAAGGCATTGGACCATCCCAGAAGATTGAACTTTCCCCATTGGCGGTGCGACATTCTTCCTCCTATGATCATCCTTCCCTCCCTTTTGACCCTCTTCCAATTTTGGACCCAATAAATAAAGATTTGACATTATTATTAGTGTTATTAGGTTTAGCTTAGAAAGAGATGAGGTGATTAGATTGGTGTGAGTGAGAAGAGAGGAATCATTCGGATCTATTATGTTTCGACCATCATAATCTGTCTTGCAAAAAGAAGGTATCCAATGGGCTAAAAACGACCAACCTTAGTTGCTGTGGGGTCACAACCCCGACTTATCATGCACTAAGTTGTACTTAACAAGCTTACACTTTCATTTCTAAATAATTAATTAAAATGGAGTTGTTTCATTTAACACAACTGTATTTTAAATAATTCCACCAATGCGACCCATCTTTTGCCATGTGGACAAAACATTTCACCAGAAAAAATTCGATTCAGCAAGAGTTCCAATATATTGTTGTACATCATTTGCACACTAGTTGTACACCTTGGCATCTATTTGGTTTCAAATAATATTAAATTAGAATGAAATCAACTCAAATGAACTCAATCAGTTTAAAATTCAAATGGTAAACTGATTGTACATCATTTGTGCATTGATTTTACACAGCCCTTGCACCGGTTGTATACTATTTGTAGAGCTCTAGACATATACAGTGAAAATATATTTTACCATGAGTTTTCTTTAATTTCTTGCGAGAATTCAATTTCCCATAAGAGACTATCAATTCATCACCCGTGAGTTCAAACTCTCGTAGTTGTGCAATTAGTTTATCCCTTAGTGATAGTTTTAAAAATAATTTTAAATACTGGTATTTTAAAAAAAATTGCCATATTCAACTTGTATAGAAGTGAGGATTTCCCATTGAGCATTTTGTTGAATCATGAGATGCGGCAACAACCCTAGCTCCAATTTCTTCAGGATTACTTCTCAAGGCTTTCAACACCGTTCTCAGCCATGGATCAATCCTGGTCATCCCATCAGAACTACTTTTTTTCAATTATGGATAACTATGTTGGCATTGCATAATTATTCTCCAAGCAACGCCCATCACCGCCAAACTCTTCCAATGATGTCGCGTCTTCCTAGCAGGTAAGACAACCTGTTTCTAACGACAATGGCATCCACCCCAGTTATGCCTCCAAGCCAGCTGTGTTGTCTTTTTCTTCAGTAGTGAAGGGTTCAATCACGGTTCTACCTCCTGCTTTAGTTGCACTGGAAAACAAAGGGGATATGATTCCATCAGAATCAATGATGCCGCTTATGCTGAAAGACTCAAAATTTGTTCCCATTCTCTCATTGGATGGGTTGTGTTGGTTAAAGGGGACTCGCCTTGGAAGGTGCAAGATTTGAAGGCTAAGTTGTCTTCCGCATGGGGACTCAAACAATGGTGATTAATCTCTCTTGGAAGTGGTTTTTATCACATCATTCTTACGTCGGCTGAAGAGAAGTCACGGTTAATGAGTATAGGGTCAATTGCTCTAAAGCCAGAAACGCTTCGGCTGCAAAACTAGCAACATGATTTCGACCCAGAGGCACAAAAATCAACCATTGCTCACGTTTGAGTCAGGTTTTACAAATTTTCATAGGAGTATTGCATCCACAATTGCTGGTAGACATTGCAAGGAGGGTCGACTCACCATTGAAAATTGATGACACTACTCTACAATATGACTTCGGCCATTCGCATGGGTGCTTGTTGAGGTGGATTTGGCGACGGATCTTCTAGACACATTAATGTTAGAAAATCCGGGCAAGAGTTTTTTTGTCGATGTGGTTTATGAAAGCTTACCTGTTTTTTGCTCCACTTATCACTATATTGGGCATTCTTTGGATGTTTATCGTTTGAATAAACTTGCAGAGCCACGTAAGGCAAATCCAGTTATAAAAACTACTAGACCAATTGTGTCTAAAAAGGACTGGGTGGCAAAGTCTACAGAATTCCCTTTTAAGAATGCTTTTCAAGTGCTTCACAATGAGTTAAAAGATAAGGAGCTATTGAGCCAGCGCCAACAACTCCAAAAATTACAGTAGGGACTCAGGTTGATAGTCCAGATCAGCAGCTACGTGCTGAGCTCTTTATTGAATGTGTATGTAATGACGGGGTGGATGCACATCCAGCCCTAAAGGAATTGGTGTCGGAGCCAACGGGGGATCCCAGTGAACCTGCCGATAGGCCTAATGTGGAATGTCCTTCATCTGATGCCTATGTTGAGACTTCTACAAGGAAGGAGAATCCACTGTCATGGGCTTATTCAGTCGAGGAAGAGGCTGAGGTGGGGGAATGGATTACACCCTCCCATAATCAGACAAAAAATAAAAAGTCAGAGGTGTACGTGGAGCAACACATCAAACTCTCTCGGAGAGCGTCGCACCAACCACTTCGATATCAATGAAATTTTTATACTGAAATTGTCTGGGTATTGGTAATTCTGATGCCCAACGATATTTTTATAATATTTGTAGTTCAAACAGATTGGATTTTCTGTGTCTTGCGGAGCCGTTTGTTGACTTTGACAGTGTGCTTAGTAGATTTTGGGACTCTTTGGGGCTAAGGTTGATTGCCACGAACTCGAGAGAACTAGCTTCTATCTGGGTGTTCATGAATAATTCTCTTTCTACTCCGGCTGGCATGTTTTGTGGAGATCAACATGTCTCTTTTGCTTTGTGGGTGCATAACCAATTTTTTAAGTTTTCCTTTGTTTACGCAAGTGTTTGGAGAAATTGCAGGTTACAACTATGGGAAGAATCGGTGGATTTTGGGGATTCTGCATCGCCTTGGATGGTTATAGGAGATTTTAATGTCATCCAAGGGGCACATGAAAAGACGGGAAGGCCGCCAACAACTCTGCCTTGTAGAGAATTCACTCACTTCATAAATTCTGCCGAGTTATTGCACGTTCCTCATCATGGTGTGCGTTTCACTTGGTGTAATAGTAAAGGAGGGTCCGCCAGGGTTGAGAGTCTTCTTGATCGAACATTGGTTACCGCACAGTTCTTGAGCACATGGGCTAGGATTTCTTGTGTTGCATTGGCTCGACAAAATTCTGATCATTCACCTTTGTTTTTGTCTTGTGAGAGGTTGAGTGCACCTCCCCCAGTCCGGTTCCGCTTTCTGAAGATGTGGTTATCTCATGCAGGGTTGCGTGATTTGGTGGTTCGGAATTGGAATGCTCCTGGATTACATCTACCACCATTTCAGTTAGTTTCTGCTAAGCTTAAGCATCTTCGCCAGGCTCTTAGGGTATGGAATAAAGATGTATTTGGAGACTTGGAAAATAATATTACTATGGTCGAATCACATTTGCAATCTGTTCAAAATCGCATTGCCATAGATGGTTTGTACGAAATCTTTCCAATGAAGAACTTAATGCTCATGCCAGGTTGGAGTCATGTTTGCTCCAAATGGAAGATTTTTATAAAGAAAAGAGCCAAGTAAAGTGGTTGTAGTAGGGTGATAGAAACACTAAATTCTTCCACCAGTTGCATGCTATGTGTAAGCCTCTAGCTAATATTTCTGTTTTACGGATAAATGAGAACTTAGTAGATGATGTGACTGTTATCTCTGATCACATTGTGAGTTACTACAATAACTTGTTTAAGTCGGATGCTTTCGGCCAGCTGGATTTATCCATGGTTAAGAAGGTTGTACCAACTTCAGTCACTGTATCTGAAAATTCAGGGTTGGTCACGGTACCTTCTTGTGATGAGATTAAGCACGCTGTGTTTTTCATAGATCCTTCCAGTGCTTCAGGTCCTGATGGTTTTATAGGAGCTTTCTACCGTGAATTTTGGGATATTGTGTAGGCAGATATATGTACAACAGTCAAGTTATTTTTTACTAGCGGTCAAATCACTCCTGATTGGAACTCTAGTCTAATGTTCCTAATCCCAAAGGTAAAGGAGGCTATTTCTGTAGATCAGTATCACCCTATTATGCTTAGCAATTTATGTTATAAAATTATCACTAAGATCCTGGCAGACCGCTTATCCTTGGTGGCGGTAAGAATCATCTCTCCGTAGCAGTTTGGTTTTCTTAAGGGACGATGTATTGCAGATTGTATTGCCTTGGCATCAGAGGGAGTTAACTTGCTTGAAAAAATGCTTCGGGGGAAATATGGCGTTAAAAATAGACATTCAGAAAGCTTTTGATACGGTTGAATGGCCATTTTTATTTGAAGTATTAGATGCTTTTGGGTTTTCTCTGCAGTTCAGGAATTTTATCCTTGAGTTATTCTCCATTGCTTGGCTTTCCATTTCCATCAATGGCCAGCCAAACGGTTATTTTGGGTGTTCTAGAGGAGTAAGGCAGGGTGATCCTTTTTCGCCATTACTGTTTTGTTTAGCGGAGGATTTCTTGAGTGGTTTATTTAGGACTTGGGGGAGAGAGGGAAAGTTCAGCCTATGGCGTATGCTAGAGGTACGACTTTTGTTTCTCATTTTCTTTGTGCTAATGATATTATCCTTTTTGCCAAGGCAACTTTACAGAATATGAAGATGTTCTCTGAAATGTTTGAGTTGTATGGTGCCATTTTGGGCCAAGTTGTTAACTAGGCAAAATCTAATGTCTTATTTGGCAAGGCAGTGACGCCAAGGCGAACTACGAATATGACTAGAGGGACGGATATTAGCAGAAGGGTTTTGTCGTTTATCTATTTTGGCGTACCATTATTTAGTGGGGCTCCACGAAAGAGGTTCTTGCAGCCTCTGGCTGATAAAATTGTTGGCAAATTTAGTTCTTGGAAAGGTTCTTCATTGTCTATAGACAGGCATATTGCTCTAGTTGGGTTAGTTATATAGAGTTCGTTGCTTCATTCATTTGCGGTTTACAGGTGGCCAAAACAGATGCTTAGTAAGCTTAATAGAAATATTCACAATTTTGTCTGGACTGGTTCGACAACAGTCAAGAAGCTTGTTACTGTGTCATGACCTATTTGTTGCTCTTCTATCATGGAATGGGGGGTCGGCTTGAAAGACCTGAATACTCTCAATGTGGCGATGTTGGGCTCTTTTGGTTGGCGGTTTATAGCTAAGGTTGCACTGGTCTTACAGGTGTTGGAAGCTCAATTTTTGCTTCCTTCTGGGATTCCAAGACAGAGCTGTTTTAGGTCCATTGTTTGGTCTTCTTTGTGACATGTATATGCGGATTTGTGGGAGCATTAGTGCTAGCTAATTACTACTGGGTCGACTCTAAATTTATGGGTTGGTCACTGGTTACAACCTTCTGTGGCAGACCGTTTATCCTTTACTTGCCAGCAGCAACGGAATGTAACAGATACGGTTCGGGATTTTATAGTTGATGGACTTTGGTGCCTTCCTGATTCATTACGATCGGATGTCAAAGAAGCTATTGAGGTGGTGCATTTCCTCCAGGAACAATCTAATATCTGTATTTGGAGGTATGCTACTAATGGCCATTTTACTGTTAAAACTTTTTATCGCTTGTTGCATCGTTATAGAGATGTGGCCCCTTGGAACAAATTCTTATGGAGGAGTTTTATTCCTCCGTCTAGGTCTACTGTGGGATGGAGATATTTTCTTGGGTATGGCCTACAGAGGACAAATTGTTACTAAAGGGCTTTTGTTTCCCGTTTAGATGCATTTTCTGCAAAGAGGAAGCAGAAGCCCTTAATCATTTGCTAGTGAACTGTAGGGTGAGCAGACAGCTTTGGATGGCCATTTCCTCCCTCTTTGCCGCTCAAGTTCAGTGTACTGGTGGCCTCCGGGATCTTATTATAGCGGCCACAAAGGTGCAGTTGAGTTCTCAATTGAAGGCTCTGTGGAATGTGGCAATTGTTAGCACTATATGGATCCTTTGGTCAGCCCGAAATGAAGCTATTTTTAATGATCAATAGGTTAATGTTTATAACATGCTCCGAATCTTGTGGAAGTGTATCCGGGAGGATGCTACTTTCAGAGTTGGTTGTATGAGTGGTTCACTGGATGAGCTCTTGCTATTTCAGAATTTAGGCATTGCTGGTATTCCTCGGAAAGCACCCCAAATTATCCTAGTGACTTGGCAGCCTCCCCAGCCAACTGGGTTAAAGTAAATACTGATGGTTCCGCGATCGGAGCTCCAGGTCCTTCAGGTGCAGGTGACATTTTTTGAAATGCTAGGGGCTTTTCTTAGGGATCTTTTGCTTTTTCTATTGGCGAGTCTTTTGCTTTCATTACAGAGCTAAAGGCCGCCATGTTTGCTATCAAGATTGCCTGAGAGCGTGGATGGTCCAATATTTGGCTAGATAGTGACTCCACTTTTGTCGTTAACCTGTTCAAAGTTAGACCTTCAGAGGTGTCGTGGTGTTGTCGGATTGAGTGGGCTACTTGTCTTAGCCTTCTTGATCATATGTCACTAGTAGTATCGCATATATACAGGGAGGGAAACAAGGTGGTAGATGTACTTGCTAACTATGGAGCACGACATTACAGCTTATAGTGGTGGCCCAGCTTTCCAGATTTTTGTAACAGTTTTGTTTATGATGATTTCTCTTCAAAGGAATGCTACCGCTTTGTGTAGCTCCTTTGTCCTTGTGAACATTTTGTATTGATTTTCTTTTGCATTAATAATACTTAGGAGATCAGTAAGATGATGCATGTGCTATTGGGGTGTCAACCTAGTTATGATGCTATAGTACACCACTGATTCTTTACTCTCCAATTTTTTATTAAAAAAAAGATTTTCCATTGAGTTAATTATGTCAAGTGGCCCAAATGAAACACTGAATTTAATAAATAGGTAAACACAATTTCAATTTGACAAATAGAAACACACTCAAACTTATTTTGAAAAATGTCAGATTGAGACATATGAAGACCACTTTTTCGAATGTGATAAATAAAATTTTGGGAATATATATAGACTTTTTATAGACATTTGGAGACTTTATAAATCTGACATTTTTATAAGTAGGATAGAGCGTGTTTCTATTTTTGGAAAAATTGTTTGGGCTGGTTTTAAAAATTAATTTCTGTATTTAATTCAATATAATTGTGTGATTTTCCCTTTTTTATTGTCTTAAAAATCCATCTGGCCCAATTTGGAATTATTTATTGCATCATATAATTTTGTTCTTCTTTGGCATGTGATTATCACGATATCAAAATTAATTCTCGCACAGATTATTATTTGCAACGGTTTTGACAAAGAAAAAAATTTTAAACAAAGAATGACGGATAACAATTATTAATTTTGGAAAATAAAATCATATTATAAGTAATTAAAATTTTAATTGTTTATTATAATTATGAATACTATTTAATCCGCTGGCGTAAGCGACAGATCAAGCATCCACGTATGCTGTGCTTCTCATATGGAATTAGATGGAAAAAGAATAGCGGAAAATATAGCTATTTCCAAGGCATAAAATAAAATTGAGGAAATTAACCTTATGTCTTTTTTGTCATTTTGTTTTCAAACTTGTAACAAAGAAAGATTATATCTCCTGTTATAGTACATTTTAATTTACATTTTACAAATACAATAATTTATATTCTCCTAATAATCAATTTCTCTCTCCTCTCTTTATCTCACCTGCATCACTTATGGTTTTTCCCTCTCAACCAAGGTCTTCTCTCTCTCTCTCTCTCTCTCTCTCCACCACCATTGGTCACCACTATCTCGTCCTCCTTCTTGCTCCCTTTCTCTGCTTCTCAAAGACGGCGAACAAGATTAAGTCGCGGTGGAGAGATGGTGATTGTCACTCACTATCTTCTTTCCGAATGACGTTGTTTTCGCCTTTTACGAACAGTCGTTGCTCTCTCTCTTTCTCTCCTCAATCTCTCTTCCTCCTATCTCCGCTCACCCCTATTCCCACTCTCATTCCAAACAAGTCCCTCACTATGTCTCCTAGCCAGGGCGTTGTTTACATCAACAAAATAAAGCTCTCCGATACGCCACTCTTCAATGATGGAGATCTAGTCGTTTACTCCATCAACAAGTTTCTGGATTCGCATTGGTAAATTTCTTCAATGAAGGTTTTAGAGAATGGTAGTATGGATATCTAATTGCAAATAGGTGTTGTATGGAAATACCAGTTGTTCTTGTTTAGTGATTTTTGTGGTTATTGTTACTTATTTTTTTTACTGTACTCATTTTATTCTCGTTTGTACTCAATTTGTTTTCATTTTGTACTCATTTTTTGTAAGTATTTTGTTGGTGTAATCAACAAGTTTTAAATAACTTGTACCCATTATGTAAGCATTTATTTTGTGAATGTAGTAATTTTGTACCCGTTTTGTATTCATAATTTTACCGAACAATAAAGAAAATATTAAGCTTCTAGCATCTAATATTTTTGGGTTGTACTCATTTTTGTTCATCTTCTATACTCATGTTGTTCTCATTTTGGACTAATTTTTTTGTAAGCATTGTTGGTGTAATCAACAAATCTCAATTTGGGTTGTATTAGTTTTGTACTCGCTTTGTTCTTCATTTGTTCTTACCGAATAATAAAGAAATAATTATTTTTTAAGAAAACTATGTTTTGACTCGTACTCATTTTTGTTGGTTTTGTTTTCATTTTGTTGTTCTACTAGTTTGTATTTATATTGTTCTCAGTTTGTATTTATTTTCACTAGTCAAAATAGTGTGGTCAATACGCATGCAACCTTCTGACGTGTGATCAACACGTAGTCAAATTATGATATTTTTGAATATTTTATTTAGTATTGCTACTTTTAGCATATTCTTTACATGTTGTTACATTTATGAATATTGTCTTTATTTTGTTATATATTTTTTTGCTTATCCCAATAAAATTCTCTACAAAACAAAGCAATGAAAATATAAAAATAAAAATTCATCTAAGAATATATAAACATGAAAATCCATTTAAAAAAATCACCTAAACATAAATTTTCATCTAAAAAATATATAAATAGAAAAAAAATCTGCAATTCGTCTGAAGGAATAAGAGGAGAAAGTACATAAAGAATGGTGTAAGGGGGGGATTCAATGCACGAGATATGTGATTGCGAGGGCCAATAAGAGTAGGACATAAACAATTCCTTGGTCAATTGTGTTGCCTGCGAAAAACAGCACGAAATCAACAACATCAGATATGTATAATATACCAATTGAAGTCATTCCAATTAATGTCACAATTAATACAAAAAATACTATTGTTTTGCTTTGAGTAATTTGCCAAAAAAGAAACAGCATTTAATTTGTATACTCGACCTAGAATGAAATAAATTTCAGTTATAAAAAAAAGATTTGAGTTAAATTACAATGTAAATTCAATTAATAACACAACTATGATTGACTGACAAACTCTTTTGAGTATTGAGAGCTTTGATGAAATAACACAGCCTCTCGTAACAAAAGATGTCGAGTTTAAATTTCGGGCATGGAAAAGATTATAGAGAAAAATTCGTGCTACTACTATCTAAGGTGTAATCTAATTAGAAAAAGAAAAGCAAAAAAAGCCGGAGTTTAAGAACTTACCATCACTAGAAGGACCTTCTGGTGCAGGTGGAGCTATGCCTTGACCATAACCAAGTTGCAATAAAGCCATCAACATAAACACAATAACTGGAAGAGCATACATCTTAATTGAACCCATCTTCGAAGAGTAAAAAAGAAAAAGACCCTTAATATTATCAAACAAGAACTAAGACTGGAGAGAGGAGAAGAGAAACTCAATCACAAGAAGGTTGGAAGAGACAAGATGGGCTTGTTATTAGTGTGTCTAGGGGTGTAAGGTTTAACCGTTGAACCACAAAAACCGACCAATTTGCTTTGCATCGCACCACAATTTGCGGTTTTTTGTAGATTCAGATTGGTGCGGATCATGATTTTATAAATTCGCTAATTTGTGGTTTGACTGCGGTTAATAATGTATTAAAACCACTCAAACCAAACCGCAACCGTGTAACCGCATATTGTATATTTTGGAGTTTTTTTTTTAAATTATGTACAATTTTGTAAATTTCTTTATAGCTGAAAAATATATATTTTGGATGCTAACAATAGGTATACATTAGTATTAGTTACATGCTAATTGACAAATAGTGAAAACACTGCATAATTGTACTTATTTTCAGAGAGTAGTTCGTAAAGGTTAATGTATTTTGGAACAATCTTTCTTATTTTTTAGACAGCTTTCATATTTTAGAGACATTGTAATTCTAATGTAGACATGTAAAAATCAAACCGAAATCGACGAACTGAACGGAAAAGGGTAAAAATCAAAACCAAAATCGAACCGGAACCATAACCGGCAGACTAAAACCGGACAGTTTCGGTTTAGGTTACTGTTCCACCTTTTCAAAAACAGTCGAAACGGCGGTTCGACAGTTATTTCACTTTTTTTTGTTTTATCAACTCTATAAATACGTCACTCTATTTCTATCTAATTTACATCATTTCTTCTCTCTCAATCTGTTCTACATTCTCTCACAAATTTATTTTCCTCTAAATTTTTTATTAATTATTTATATATTTTATAATTGCAATTACGTTTTTTATATTTTTAAAGTTATTTTTTGCTATTACATTTACATTTTTCAAATTTCTTCTACTTTTTTACTATAATTTTATTTATTTATTTTGTTATTTTATTATATTTAATTAATATTTACATATTTATTTTAGAGTAATGAAAATTTTGTGGAAATAAAAAATTTAAAAATATTGAAGTTGAAAATATTAGAACTCAAGAGAGTCAAACTCAACCAATTTTCACCCAAGAAGATGAGGGGGAGAGAGTGGAAGAGTTTCTAGTTTTATTTTAAAAAAATTATGTAATATAATTACTAATAGAATAGTTAATTTGTTTGAAAATTATTAAAAAAAATCTTTGGAATATAATGTATTATAGGTACTATAGTTAATTATTAAATATAACAAAATTTACAAACCGAAAAAAATAATGGGATAAAATAGTGAATTAAAAATAAAATTAAAAAAAATCAAACCGGAACTGAAACCAAACCGACAGTTAAACCGATTAAAACCGGTCAGAACCGGTTATAACCAGAATCAAAACTGATCCAAAATTGGAACCGTTCAAACCATGGGAACCACGGTTTGGTTTCGGTTTCCTCATTCCACAAACCGGAACCCCTAGTTCCTGAACCGGAACCGACGGTTCCTGAACCTGCAACATCACTATTCTAATGAAACAATATTAAAGTTATTTTTTAATATTTTTATTTATTTTATTTTGTTTAGTTATTTAATTTTTTTATATATATTTAATAAAACACAAACCGACCAAATCACACCGTAACCACTAGTTTAAATTTAGTGGATTTAACCACACTAGTGGTTTAATTACGGTTGCAATTTCTTCAAATCGCAATTTACGGCGTGATTTAATTTAAAGACTTAAAACCGACCAAATCACACTGATTATACCCCTAAGTGTGTGTGAGAGAGAGATTTATATTATAAGACTTTGGGTTGGTCTAAAGGCAATGTAATTTCCGAGTAGAAGAAGGAAATAACGCGTCATCTTTGACTGGTTGGCGGCTCATTGACTTGCCCCCGACGATGACTCGTAAACAGAACGTCTTGTGCTAATTAAGTTTCGCTTTCCGAATTGGAAATGATTTTTTTTTTGTTCTTTTTGAAAAGTTTATGGTAAAAAAGTATGCCCAGTTTGACAAGATTTTTTTCTTAGAAAGAATTTGTCTTGTATCGGTACGTCTTTGACTTTTGTGAATTTGGGGAGACATAAAATTTGTGGAGCGAGTATTCTCTTTTTTTTTTTTTTAAATAAGTATTTTTAAAATTATAATATTTATTAAAAAATAATTAAAATATATTAACTATAATACTTATTTATTATATTATTCTTATTAATGATTCAATAAAAATTAAAAATTATATATTGTAACTCATTTAAAAAATTATGTTCAACACATTCTTACTTTTGTAAAATGTCACTTATTTTGACAAAATTAATTTTTTTTAAAAGTATTTATTATGAAAAGGATAAAGTATTTAGCAAATAATGCTTAACATCTTTTAGAATGATGAAAAAAATGCTAATTATGTTATGCATGGGTGATTGTTGGTTTTTCAAAATTTATTTGTTTAGAGTCGATTAAATTTGTTTGCTCATAAAAAGAAGATATACTCTTTTTACTTTTTTACCGTTTAATTTGTTTTATATAAATTATTTTTTTTACCAAATTTACCACGTTTACTTCAAAAAAACAAGTAATTTGTTAATTGTTATGCAATATTTGAAGCAAATTAAGCTTATTTCCTTCATCAAAATCAAATAACCTCGAAGTTTGTAATTTGATTTAAATTAGTTAATCAAATTGATTATACACACAAACAGAACTCAAATTTCTGATTACTTTATGAATTAACCCCTTATTTGGTCTCGATGAGCTCACTTCCAACTTCCAAGACGTATTAGTTATTACCTAACCTGTATTGTCCCCCACATAACCCATTTAAAAAAAAAATCCATTCTCTGTATTAGGGTTAAGCATGGGTCGGTTCCGTTACCTAAGAACCGGAACCGATCCGAAGTTTTATTTTTTCATTATTTCAAGAATTAGAACCGAACCCAAAAACCAAAAGAACAAAACTAAAAGATCCAAAATTTTGGGACAAAACAGTTCGATTCTGCGGGTCTTTCTAAAAGGTTCCAATTTGGTTATTGAGATTTTTTTCCCAAAAAAACACATCCAATCAAAATAAATAAAAAAAACCAGTTAACAAACATAAATTATAACATACAAAAATCAAACACAACAGAGTATACAAATTCCGTTCAGAGTACCAAACTCAACAAAAATGTATCAAACACAACATAAATATTCATTAAACCCTAAAGTAAGGACGTAATTACCCTAAATATTCATTAAACCCTAAACCCTATTAGTAATAACTTTGAGCGATTAGTATTTAAAATTACTAATTACGGAAGAGAAGAGGCATCGAAAAGCGTAGGAGAGACGACGAGAAGAGGCGTCGAAGAGCGTCGAGTGACTGTCGCTGCTCACTGAGTGGCGTCAGAGGATGGAGAGGGTGGATCGAAGGCAGCTGCTCCCTAAGTTGTGTCGGAGAGCTTGGATCGACGACGACTGCTCCCTAAGTGGCCTCGGAGAGCGTCAAGCAAAGCCTGTTGCTCGATGAGTGGCGTGGGAGGAGGGATAGCATCCAGCGAAGGCTGAGTTGCGTTGGCGACAGTGAGGAC
Source organism: Flueggea neowawraea (assembly GCA_948243855.1). Lineage (NCBI taxonomy): Eukaryota > Viridiplantae > Streptophyta > Magnoliopsida > Malpighiales > Phyllanthaceae > Flueggea > Flueggea neowawraea. Next base: position 10,005 of record CAODLS011385211.1, on the reverse strand, counting down.
TAAGCAGATCGAGTCCGACGGCGAGTGAGCGAGGTTGAGAATAGAGAGAGGCAGAGAAATTAGGGTTGTGTTTGTGGGAAATTTCGGCGTGAATGTGCAAAATAGTATTTTGCTTAGGGTGGGACTTGATTCAAACGGTGCCGTTTTCGGTTTTACATTGGAGTATAAAATGAGTTTTTTTTTATACATTCAATCAAAGATTCAAATTTTGTTTTTATTTCATATAATAAGATATATATTATTTTTTGTATACAGCTGTGATTATATAAAATTAATTTTTCATGCCTAAATAGATTACATAATTTAGTAGATTGAATAATAATTAAGGGAATTCTAAAAAAAATGATGAACATATAATTTATATATTTACAAAAGAAGACATAAAAATTGTAAATACAAAGTTTACTTTAAATCAAGGATAACATATATAAACAAAAAATAATAAGCTTTTATAATTCATTTGCTCTTCCATGCAAGTAAGGAATTATGATCAAGAAATCACATATAGAGTACATAATCTAAGAGATTGAGTAATAATTAGTGGAATTCTACAAACAAATAATTAATGGACATCCAACGTGTGAGATGTTTATTTGTTGAAAGAATAAACATATAATAATTTAGGAGATTGAATAATAATTAATGGACATATAATTTATATACTTACAAAAAAAAAGACATAATTTGCAAATAAAAAGTTTATTACAAATTAAGAGTGAATACATAAAAAACAAATGAAAAGTTAACAAAGAAAATTTACAAAAACTATTAAAATGACAAACTTTTTTAATTCATTTTCTTTTCCATGCAAGTAATGAATTATGATAAAAAAAATCATAACATTTATCGCTTTGAACACATATTGAACATTTATGATTATATGAACACCTATATATATATTTGTACACCTTTGAGAACACCTATGATTATATGAACACCTGTTGAGTATCTATAATTATATAAATACCTATTTATACCTTTGTACACCAATTGAACTCCTTTGTACACCTATGAACACCTATTGAACACCTATGATCATATGAACACTTATGTATACCTTTGTACACCTATTGAACTCCTCTATACACCAATGAACACGTATGTTTTTATGAACACCTATGTATACCTTTGTACACCTTTGATTATATGAACGTCTATGATTATATAACGCCTATGTATATATTTGTACACCTATTGAACTCCTTCATAGACCTATGAACACCTATTGAACACCTATGATTATATGAATACCTATGTATATCTTTGTACACCTATTGAACTCCTTCGTGGACCTATGAACACCTATGTATATAATTGTTCATATATATATATATATATGAGGTGGGTGATTAAAGATGGCTAATTAGTACTACTAATTTAGTATAATTTAGTATATGAATAATTATATATATATAATTAATTGTTTATACATATATATATATAATTAAAAATTTTTGTACTAGTTTTGGTTCTTCGGTTCGGTACGGTTATCAGTACGAGTATTGCTTAAAATCAAAAACCGTCTCAAATAAAAGTTTCGGGACGGTTCAGTACGAAGAAAGTCAAAAGTCAAAAATCAACGATTCTTTTCGATTCGGGTATTTAGTTTGGTTCGAAAATCTTCATGACCCATGCTCAGCCCTATTCCGTATCTAGCAACAGATTCACTCATCAAAAAGCAAATTTGTGCTCTGTGACTAATGCTCTAGAGAGGAATTTCCCAGTCAATCATCTTTTGACATCAATATCAATTCAGAAGATTGGGAAAAAAATTGACTCGTAAACATTCGGGAGCAAATTAATCAACTTGATGGATAAACAATTAAAATAATTTATAAAAAAAGTACACGAAAAAATTCAGAAACCAAACAGAAATTCTGATTTCCATCCATCTACAGCTACATTACAACGCTGCAACTGTGCAATTATTTGAGGTATAAAGAAGAGCATTAGAAAAAGGTAGCAACATCCATGTGCAAGTCCACGTTTAAAAGTAGTCAAGTCCACGTTTAAAAGTAACCAAAGAAATGAATCCCCACGATCAAATTGCTTACTCTTTCTTTCCAATTCCATGAGACATATTGTAGATCCCTCGTCCCTGAAAAGAAAATGACGAATAGTTTTAGAATTTCTATCAATCACATTCAAAGGAGTTGAACTTATCAAACAATTAATCAAGCTCATCACTCACAATCATATAAATAGAAGTGGCAGCTAAAGCTGCTGGAATGGCAACGGGGGTGATCTTATCCATTGGTTCTTTGAGGTATGTATGCTTGTGGATGCTTTGGAAATATTTCTGCTTCTCAATGAGCTTCTCCCGTGGTCTAAACGGTGGTCTATTCATCCTGCATCATAATTTAAATTTAAATACAATTCTTGTTTTAGTACAGCACCTACTATCTCGACCCATTCTTCCATTGTTTTGGTTGATTAAAATCCTAATAGATACAGTAACAAACAAAAACCCATCAAATATATACCCCAATATTATTTTAAAGTATACATAAAAAATACTAGGCATATAACATTTTTTTATCGAAAATACTTTAGTTTAAAAAAAAAAAACACTCTCTCCAATAGCTACTAACTTCTTTTCAACAAGAAACCGTAAAATTTGAACGATTATAATTACTATAAAATATTAACTATAATCTTACAAACCAAATTCCTTATTCTGAAAACTAGTATTTTCTTCAACTTTCAAATTATCATCAATAGACAAAATGCTTCTCATGTAACACCTATACTCTTTTAACACATATTCGTATTATCCATGGCATATAACAACTTTTACATATATACAGAATAATTTATAGCAAGACATTCATAGATAGAACTAGCAAAACTTGTAAACATAAAAAGTGTTATATATTACAAGGCACTGTGTATGATGAGTCATGTGGTTTTCATCCTTTGACCCTATCTATAAGCACACATGGTAAGGAGAAAGATAGTGATCACGACACTCTGACCTCTGTCGCTTCGTTGACCACTCGCAGAGTGTCGCAACGGAATTGTAACAATTTTGATGTGACAAAGCAAGAAGGATAAAGATTGGCTCTGTTTAACGACCAAATAAACTCTAATCGTTGCCAAATTTTAGAATGCTATTCCACACCTATCTTCTTCGTACCCAACGGTTAGATTTTGATTTTGAAATATATGTAGAAAACTCATTTGTGCCATTATTACGAGTTTTTAGTAATTTGCCACTTTTCAGTGATGTTGTGAATTGTTGTTCCAAGAAGTTTCCTTGAAGATTGTGGATACCTCTAATTGGACAGAGAAGACTTATTGTTGTACTACTTGTTTATTGTTGATCAATTAATGCAAATCTTGATTTTTCCCCTTAGTTGGGTTTTTCACGTAAATTATTGTGTTCTTATTTGTGGTTGTGTTGTTTCACTGTTGTGGTATTGGTATTTGTGGTTGCCTATTTAACTTGCAGAAAAGGTTGAAGTTTTTAACTGGATTGTGTTGTTTCATTGTTGTGGTATTGGTATATGTCCGCCTATTTAACTTGCACAAAAGGTTGAAGTTTTTAATTCCCGAGTACTTCTTGTCTTTGTTGTGCTATATTGGGTACATTTGCAATTTCTTATAATTTTGTTAGGGATGATTTTCCGCAACAACATTTTTTTCTCCATCTTGAGAAAGTATCTAAAGTTCTAGTTTCTTGAATCTTGTACATAGCCACTGAAGATTGTCCAGTACTTGATTAAAAATTGCTATTTAAATGACCGAGATACACAAAGATTCGCATCGTGCAATCCTACACAACACACCAGACACTTTTTCTATCCAGTTCTCTAGGTTGTCATTAGAAGTCTTTAGTTCTCAAATTCTCAATTTTTTTGACAAGTCTTTTTAATTTGTTTTTATTAAAAATCAAATTGTGACTACTTAGAGTTCGAAATAATTTTATTGCCAATGAATTACAAGTCCATCTGCTTCAAATTAATAAGAACTCTGCACTTTTCTCTTCAAATTGTATTTATTTTGAGTTGTTAATTGCATCTTGGTTTTTTGCACAATAATGTGTAGAAGGATTCGGTCACAATAATCGTTCATTTTCTCTTTCAATTACTCGAAACAATTTTTTGATAGAAGTTGGGGCGTATTTTAAATTTCCATTAACAGTGTAGGAGACTCGATCCTTCCGACACGTTCGCGCATCAGGGAAAAAAATGATCATCATATCACTGGAATTTTCCATTATCATATGTGAAATTTTTACAATTTCTGGATAACTCATGATTTTGTTTTTTTAGAAACTGGAATCAGAGTCAACCGAGCAGCAATTTGACAGTTTCCAAATTGATCTCATCAATCTCATGTGTTTATCATTACAATAGCCGTGGAAGGCCATCTAGTTTTGATTTTTTGGACTGTGCCCAGTTTATGGTTAACGACAAAAAAAAACTATATGAATGAAAAAATAAAGGAGAAAGCTAACCAAAATTCCCAAAAGCAAGCATTGGTTATCTGATAGAAAGTTAAAAAGGGTTCGGAGATTCCTAATCTGACAAGGAAAAGCATCAGCATATATTTCGTGCATACTAAGCACCACTTTCTCTTATATTCTAACTTGTAATTGAAGCCTAACCTCATCCCACCCAAAACCAAAACATTTACAACCAAAATCGTCTCTTCCAACCCAAAAAACCATCTAAACATACTGGTCTGCGAAAAAAAATTGGCTCATTTGTCCAAGCTTTTGTTTTCCACAACAAAAATCGGCTCTTCTAATAAAAAAACCATCTAAACATACTGGACTGTGAAGAAAGACTCATTTGTCCAAGCTTTTGTTTTCCTCCGGAGAAATAAAAAGAGAGCGATCAATTGTAATTAATTTTCGCTGATTGTGATTATACAAACCCTTTTTTAAAATATTTGAAGAATTATTGTTGAATCTAAAGTGGGTAAAATCTAAATTAATATGATACTATTATAAGAACATAGTGACAAGAACCCATTTAAATAGATCTAAAATTCGTTCTTACATTAAACCATAAAAACCTTACATAAACACCTGAAATTTATGCTTGATAATAACACGTCGTAATTATTAGATTATCATTTATCTATGCTTGTTACAACAAGTACCAACAGTATGATCATTACAACAACTACTCAAAGCCACCTGGCAATGTCCATGCCACGTGTCAAACTGAACGAATATATAACTGATTCTTCCACAGAGACATCAACATTTGGCTTCGGTGTGGGTTTGTTAGGCCGAAGCTAAAGATTTGCAATACAAACAGAGCAACTGGGTCAGTTTTTAAGACAGGTCTCGTCAGCTTAACGAACCTACACAGTGACAATACCTACACAAAAAACCATTAAACCCTTCAAAGCAATTCCAAAAAGTTAACCCTTTTCTTCAATGAAGGAATCCAGACCTAAGAAGGTTTCTATTCCGTCTAATTATTCACTACTTTACTTAACAACCCTTCTTTTCTTTCCTTCTCATATAACCCTATAGCCCCAAGATTCTTTTATTTTCTTTTGCACGATTAATTCTTACTTGCAACAACAGTTATATTATAGCTATAGGAGGAGAAGAGTTGAAAGAAAATGTGTTATCCAGTTGTGCAATCGGCTATTAGTCAGAGAGACCTGGCCGCGGACAACAGAGAGTTGATTTTGGTGCCTGTAGATGAGAGGAGAGCGGTAGCTGCAGGTGGTGGTGGCGGCGGCGGCTGCAGTGTGAAGAAGTTCTGTTTATGTTCACCGACGAGTCACCCGGGGTCCTTCAGGTGCAGGTACCACCATGCTAATTATGTGTGGGGTGGCAAAGTAGCTAAGGTCTAATTTAATGTATGTAACAGTGTCCAAAAGTTCAAGTGAAGAAGTCTAAAATCTCTAATAGAGTCTGTCTAGAGTGAATGAAAGTTTTCTTGTGTAAATCTTTTGATAAATTTCCCTCGTACTGTACGTTCTTCCTAGAGTAGTTTTTCTTTATTTGCTATCGGAAGATGTCTTGTTGTCCATGTCCAGAAGAATCGACAAGGAAGAAACTGAACTACCTTCTGCTGTAACTTGCGGTCAATAATGTGATGCAAATATGTATTTTGTATTTTAACTCAATTTATTAAACTGTCATTCACAGTTTGCTAAATTTTCTTTACAAATGTGTTAAAATAAAAACAGTTTTGTAAATTCATTTTAATTGAAATGTCTTAAATTAAGATACAGAACATTTTTTAATTAATAAACTCTTAATTATTATCTATCATTGTGGTAGAGTGGTGTATAATCCTATCAACTAAACGTCTTGAGTCGGAACTACGCTCCTAATTGATACAAAGAACATGCTTCGAGTCTTTTGAAAGAGTAGAGAAGTTGTTCAAGAGTTAATTAACTCAGACGTCTGAGTCGACCATTATTATCCTCAGAGATTAAACTTGCTCTTCCACAAAACTCACTGAACAGGCTCGACTTATCTTTTCCTTTCTTCTTCACTTGGCAGATTGTTTTGGACGGCCCGAATATGTCCGAGTCGACTAAATTAGGCCATATGTGAATAAGTGTCTAGTTTGGTTTGGTTGGACGGTTACAAAAGCGAAATTGAATGCACATACTACTAACCAGGAACGTTTGGTTTTGCCGGTGTTACAGTTGGGTCAGATTCGATGTATGATCGAGAATTCTTGTGGTTTAAAGATACACTTAAAAAGTACATTGTCAATATATTTTAATAATGCATTTTATCAAATCTGTCGACATGCTAAAGAAGCTGCAACGAACAGGGCAGGTCCTTTGATGGGATTTTGCAATTGTTAGGAACCATGTGCCCAAAGAATGTTTTCTTAGGTCATCTTTGTTCCTCTTCACTTGTATATTTGATCTTTTGTAAAATGGAAAGACATGAAACCTCTAAAGTTTCAGGACTGTTATTAAGAGTAGAACCTGTTGAGTTTAGCCGCAGCCTTTTGATCGACTAAATGTACTTGTGTCGAAATTGTTCATCCGAAAAAAGCACCGGAATGCCATATCATTACGAGATTGTTCTTTGAAGACACACATGCCAAAGGAGTAGACGCATCAAAACAAAGTGCATTGCTATCTGCCATTTCAATTAAAGTTAAGCCAGTCTATCATATACAAAAAAAAAGCAAGAGACTTCACAAAGATGCTACATATTTACTTCTCTAACACACATGATGAAACCAAGAATTGTAAACTTATAAAGAATGACCATTCACGTCCGTCAACCAGTTCACAAGCCTTTCAATTCCAAATGCTTTGCTGGACTCAGATAATAGCAGCGTTTCACTGAAATGTCCAGAAATCATAGCACGAATTAGCAAAACAGCTTAAGATGGGAAGCAAACCACCATCCAACAGATTATCAAAGCCGATTGTATCATCATACAAATACACCAAACTATCTGTAGGACTCCTCATATCCCCTCATCAAATAGCTGGATCAAAACCACGGTAAACAAGAAACCGAAATATGACATCAGTTGTTGAATCTAAAAGTGCCATAACTTACAAGAATCCGAAATCATGTTCAATCTCAAAATAATTGAGCACAGCCGGAGTTCCATAATACCATTTAAGCCTATTTTTTAAGTAGCATTTTCTCAGCTAGAGATAAACTTGGTCAAAGAATAATTGGAAACCCAAACTTTCGAAGAGAAGATACAGCAACGCAGAGCAACTGAATAATGCATATAAAAGCAAAGAGGGAAAAAAAAGACAAAATCTCTTACCTCTGGGTAACAATCTTGCCGAACAATTGTCTGGTTGTTTGTATTAACGTACACCTCACAGGATACTTTAGCCTGAACAATTCAAAGAAGAAATATTTGAATCTTACTGACATTGCATCATTGAAAGCAAAATGACACAATGAAAAGCAACACAGTAGTTCGTTGTAGCAAATAATGCTACATATTAAAATCACAAATACTTCTGTAACACAATTGGATTTATTTCTCAACAACTATTTTTTTTTTCTGAAGTTTGCATTTAGTTATTCTTCAAGCACCGTGCTTATAACTTTGCTATACCGAGAAATGAACCCTTCATATATTTTATCTACATTATTCTTTTCATAAAAGCTCAAATTAGCTCCCCAATTGCATATTATAAACTACAGCCTATTCTTTAACCTAAACTCGATAAATATCCACAGTTCAATAACAGAGGACAAGATAATATTCTACCAAACTACATTTTATAAAACAACATTAGAACAGCTTTTCCTTATCCTGTATTCCTCTTTTTATTATGTGCATCCTCACAGGTTCCATAGGCTGAAAAAACAGTAAACCCAATTTTCCTTTCCCACCATCATTCAAAAGAAAGAGACCACCAAAAAATAACAGCCACTGTAATCGTACATAACAGACTCTATGGCATCGAATGAATTGTTCTCTCTACATAATGCATTCAATGATCAATACAACTATACAACACCATGAAATTCGCCTTGAATTCCTATTACCAATACGACAGTGACAAACAATTCAATCCAAATAAAATCAATTCGAATTCCCATCAATGGCATACAAAAGAACAAAATTTCTTCAGACCCTTCAGTATTTTAGAACTTATTCAGGCAAAAAGTTAAGAACTTTGGAATCAATCTCAATCGGTAAAACAGCTGAAATCCAAGAAGGTCGAAAGGAGAGATCATTATGTACCTTCAAAGGAACTTTAAAGAAAAGCAGACCGAGGTCGCCACCAATACTATTAACAGTATCAAAAGGCACAACACCTCGAGCCAGATCCTCAATCAGGTAAAGCACATCATGAACAACTTCAAGCCCATTCAAATCAAGCGTCGCATTCACATAAGACGACCCTCGTGCCCTCACCTTCCCTTCCTCCGACGTCACAAACCCTAACTCTCTCCCTCTGTACCCAACCGAAACGACAAGCGAATGGTAGTCCAGGGAGAAGAAGTCTCGGTTCCGAACCCTAATTACGAGGGAGAAGGAGAGGTCGAGCAAAGGAGAAAAGGAGGAGAAATTGACTTGGACGTGGTTGAGTCGAACTCGGGCGACTTGGAGAGTGGGGTCGGATGGGTAGAGGAAGTAGACGGAGGAGGCGAGAAGAAGGACGGCGATTGTGAAGACGATGCATCGGCGGAGAAAGAGAAGGAAAGGGTTTGGTGGCTGGCGGTAGTAGGAGAGGACGACGACGTTTTGGGGCTGAGTGGGAAGAGAGGCGTAGGGGACGTCGGAGGAGGTCTTTGATGAGGTCATGTTGGTGGGTTTCTTTTGATCTTTTTTCCTCTGCCGATGTCTTGTCGTCTACTCGAAGAGGTAAAAAATACGGTAACCGTAGTCCTCGCCGCTCTTCCGAGCCGTCTGTTCCAAAGCCGGCGTTGATTTGGCCACATAGAAACCGTAGGGAAATCAACTACATAAAACATATCAATTTGCCCCTTGAACTTGCATCCTTTAAGGCCTTCCAACTTTAATTTTCACACATTAAGACCTCCTTCTTTCAAAAGGGCGACATTTAAACATGAAAATAGACTCCGTCATAACTCCTTTACAGACACTGGACACTTCAGCTAGACGGCGTCTAAAGAAATGTGACATAGAATTCGCGTAAGCCATTTTAAGGGTTAATTCTATCTATAGTGTAGGATTTCAATGTACATTATTAGAAGTCTAACATAACGTAAGCAAACAATTTTTCATTGAAAATCAGCCAAGATGCACTCACAAAAAATCACAATCAAAACATAATAACAAGAAACAATAAATATGCCGAATTTATACCTTCTCATTGAGCTATGTGTGCTGAATTTTAATCACCAATAGAGCCCGTACCTAAACAAAGTTAAGGTACCTTTCTCTTCGCCTTGATGCCAATGAAAAGGACTGCGAATCACTACTCCTCTCTACGTTCACACACACACACACAAACTATGTGGTAAAGGGGATGTGCTAGCAACAACAAAATCTGTCCAAAGAACACCTAGGGCATTCGGCTTTGGCTCTAAGCAAAGAGAATGATATTTCTTTCTTTTTG
>CAODLS011385176.1:0-10805 GCA_948243855.1 Flueggea neowawraea | reverse complement strand
GTGTTCATTAAAATAAAAATATTACATTAAAATAAAAAATATATTAAAATTAAAAGTACATTAAAATAAAAAAATACATTAAAATAAAGTTCAGAATTTCTTAAAATAAAATAATAATACATGAAAATAAAATTTGGTATTATTCTTCCAATATTTTGTTTTTGTTGTTTGAAAAATAATTGGAAAAATCTTTGGGATCCATTGAAAAAATATTTGGAGAGAAATTTTAAAAGTTGAGAGAGTTTGGGGGAGAGAAATGAGTGTTTGAAGTGGATAAATGATAGAAAAAATATGTTTACGAGAGTATTTATAGAAAAATGGGTAAAACTAGCCGTTAGGGACCAAAAGGGTAATTTTTTGCCCTCAACGATACTCCAGCGGTAATATTACCGTCGGAGTAAATCTGACTGTTGGATCAATTAGATCCAACGATGAAATTTAAATATTTTTTTTAAAAAAAAGATAAATGTCAGTGGGCCCATGCCTGACGAATGTAACTTGTCCTCCTGCAAAAGGACGGACTATCGGACCGGGATGCGATAACACGTCCCAGTCTAGGGGGCTAAAAACGGTACGTTGTAGGCAGCCTTAGGCCGACCAACCCTATGCACCTTAGAAGCAGTCCTTTTCGTACAATAATTCGCCATAAAATTCCAAACAGATGAAGGAGTCTCTGTGGTTAGGAGAAATCGGAAGGTTACAAGGAAAATCTTGTTAGCAATTAGCATAGGCTACATGCAAACCCATCAAGGAAGTACTTACAGTGGAAAACATCAGGTTAGAAGTCAACTCAGTAATAACAAAACCCCATGAAGATCCCCAAGAGATTGCCATTGATGGGTACCCAACGACAGTGGTGCGCATTGGAATAGCTATGACTGTGCCTGTCCAATCACAAATACATACAACGATTCAAAAAAAAGATTGATGTATTTGCACGGATGTGTGCAAATTTAATCGGTATTCCAATCGAACACGTCGTGCACCGACTACACGTCGACTCAAAAGCCAAAAAAATCAAGCAATGTCATCGAATTTGGGCCAGGAAAGGATCCGGGCAACAGAAGAATAAGTGGACAAGCTTTTTAAGGCAGGCTTTAGTTGGGAAGTCCATTTGTTGGACTGGCTAACTAACATGGTTGTAGTGTCGAAAAAGAATGGAAAGTGGTAGTTGTGTATTGATATGTGTATTGATTTCATAGATCTTAAAAGGCCTGTCTAAAGGACTCATATCCACTACCTAGTATTGCATATTTGGATGGAAACATGCGACTGAGAAAAAAATAGTTTCATCGATGGCAGTGACACAAAATTTATAGTCAAACGATTCGATCCTTTTTCAAATGCTATTATTCTTAATCCCTTGCTAACAAATTTTGATTCTTCATTTTTTTTACACATAGATTTACACCTTCAGAAGTTCTTTGGGTTAATTTCATTCACGATCATTTAATATGCAAATTTTTGCGCTGTGGTCATTAATCTCAATTTTGGTTCTAAACGGTAACCAAAATATGGACTCGAGTTCAGCATCGTCACTTTGATAGTCTCTGAGCGCATCCGACGTCGGGAAGCTGACTCGGCTGGACAACATGGCATTACAAAGTGGTCCCTCTCCTAAGCATTTTAAAACAGATTCGTGACCCTCTTTGTCTCCAAAAGTTTGAATAAAAAAACTCTCCTATCCAGAGATTTATTTTCGGTCTAAGAAGAAGGCGAGTTGTCGACTTCGAAATCAGGAAGTAGAGGATCTCTCAAGGCAAACACCTGTAAGTTTGAAGGAGGTATGTTTTCCATCTCAGATTTTAGTTAACATGCTTAGAGGATTTGAAACCCAATTTTTTTTGCCTAATTTGTTTTGACGAAGTGTAACCCTAATCTTGACACTGAAAATGGCAAACCAACAAAATAGGTCTATGTTTTTTGGAAGAGATGTGTGTGGTTGTTGCATCTGTGAAGGAAGTGAAGTGTTGAGTGGGGGAGTGTAATTGGCACCTGTGATTTTTGGGTTTTTTGTTTTTTTTTTTCGAATATTTCCAAGAATTATAACTTTACTGAAAACAAAAAAGATCTTGGACAATCTTCAAACAAATTTTTTTGGATTCAGTGACAAGCTTCAAAAATTGTTGTATCCAATTGTGCAATGTCTTCATCATTTCAAAACTCAAGCTCTGCTAGGAATGTTCGTCACTCGATCGAGGGAGTTGTTCTAAATTGTGAATGTGGTCGAAGTGTAGTGTTGTTAACGTCTTGGACAAAAAACAACCTGGGAAGGAGGTTTTACCGTTGCAAGTATTATGTGAGTTATGGGGAAAAATTGGGTATAAGTTGTTAATCTTGAGGAAAGATTAACTCGGTTATTGTTTTTTGTGCAGAAGAAATAAAAGGGATGTAGAACGTGGGAGTGGATAGATCCTGAAATTCATGGGTGTGCTGCTGAAATAATTTTGCAATTGCTAAAAGAGTTGGAAATGGAGATACAACAAAATAGGTCTATGCTGCATAATATTTTTCAGCTCAGTGTGCACCTTAACGGTCAATCAAAAGAAGCCAAAGACAATTCTCGTTGTGATGGTCATCTCAAATGTATTGCAGCTTGTGTCGCAACAATTGTCCTGTTTTCTTCATTTTTTTTGTAATCCCAAATGTACAAGGTGCGCTTAGGTTGGTATGTTTGTTGCACTTATTTTCAGCTTATTATGCTATGTGATTAGTTAAGAATGTTCAGGTGGACATCTACTTTGAATATAATATGGGAATGAATATTTACTTGTTGTAATGATTTAATTTACATGTCTATTTAGCTCCATGATTGTTTCTTCAATAGTTACAACAAATTTGTCAACTTATTATAACAAAAAGATCTATAAAAGTAAGACAACAGTTAAATTTGCTTTCTTAATTCTAGTGTAATAAAAATAGATTACGGTTAAATTTGCTTTGTCTTCCTTTTCCACGACAACCCAAACAACTAGGAATATCATGTCATTAGGATCGAGGGCCACCGCCGACAAGAGTTGGCATCCATGAGTTCCTTTCAACCAACAACCGTCCACACATATAATACCCCTTATGCTTTTTTTGAAAGCTTCCTTTAGTGCAATTAAGCAAACTTAAAAACCCTTAAATCTTAAAAACTCACCCCAAATTTCAACCATGGAACCTGGGTTGGTCTTTTGAATCTCTTTGCGATAAGTAAAAAGTTTGGAGTACTGCTTAGTTGCATCGCTAAATATCATTTTTAGGCATGCATTCTTCACCCGCCAAGCCTTAATGTGCTTAATCACGTAGCCAGTATCTCGCTACACTTGATCAGTCAAACCTTGCTACAACATCCCTGAACAACCTCCTGTTGCAAGAATGAGCTGCTTCAGACCTTATTAGAGAGTGTGCTCGGCGTTTATAACAAGACGTAGACCCATCTATCTCTCTGACAAAAGCATCCCAATCGCATCTTCCATGCCAATGGACTCGACCAAACTCTCTTGCTTCAGGATCGTTCAAGTCATAGAAATGATTTACAAATATGTCAACAGTTCTATCTCTAGTACCAATCTGACACATATCATACAAGTGTTCCAGTTCTTCTAGGGATATCAAACCCTCGCTAAATGGCTTGTCCAAAGGCTTGTAAAAGTAGCGATATTTTTCATCTTCACAACCAAGCCTTACTAACCACTTTTCAATAAGCTTTAGCGTCAAATTCACGATATGGCACCAATCAAAACATGTTACCAATCCCTCGGAATAACTTCATCCTTCCATCTTTCTTTTGTAGTGCAGTCTTGTAGTAAAGTAGGTCTCAGATGAACCTGTCAATAAGTTTTAATTTATTAACCCATCAAAAACAAACTAAAAAAAGGGGATGTCCGAGACAAATATCAGTATACTTAATTAACTACTAATACACAAGTATTCGAAAAAGTCATCTCCTGAAACCCATTATGTCCAATTCAAATACCTTATTACAAATAGAGCAATCAAACCCATAATTTAAATTAACTAAATAATTTCAGCAACAAATTAAAAACCCACATACAGTTGCTGTCAATTTTGAAAAACCCAAACCCTAGAATGCTTTATTTGAATAAATTATAAACCCTAATTGTCAACTGGATGCTTAATTGTTATTTTACTTAATTAACTAGTAATTGCAGCAATATCACTATGAAAAAGACAAAAAAAACAATTGAAACTTTAACAGTTACCGTATGGTGGCAGACCGCAACGCACGACTCTTTGACGATGCGACAAAATGCTATTCATTGTCATTGTGGACCCGCCAGCTTAAAAGCAAAAAAAAAATCTTAATATGAGCTTTTTCAATCGATGCTTTGTTACTAGTAAATGACGGCAAAAACGATGGAGTGGGTGAGGGTCTCTTTCATTTTTTGTTAAAGTCTTAGTGTGGTGTGGGGTTGTGAGTAAAAAGGGAGTACTTGGTGTGGTCACGATTCTGCAGGGTTTTGAGTAAACATGTGACATTGTGGATTTAAAGAGGGACCACTTTGTAATGCCACTTGGACACGTGATGTGTCAAAAATCTGTCCATGTAGCACATTTTGCCTAGCCCAGTCAGCTTCCCGACGCCGGATGCACACAAAGACGGCCAAAATGACGATGCGGAACTCGAGTCCATACTTTGGTTACCGTCTGGAACCGAAATCGAGATTAATGACCACAGCGCAAAAACTTTCATACTTAAGTGACTGTGAATGGAATTAACCCTTTTGATTGACATTGTGTGTTTTCTTTTTGGCCACATAAAACTTGAAAGGAGTGATTTAAAGGGAAACGTTCACTTTTTCTATACAAATCTAATATGCCAACCTTTTAAAAATGTCAAGTTGTCAAACTATTTTTAAAATTATTAACAAGAGTCAAACTAATTGCACCAATAGCAGAAATTGAACCCCCACGCGAGGTATTAGCAAATTCTCACAATAATTTGAGTTCTCATAATAAATTGGAGAAAAATCGCAAGAACGATAATTTGCAGCCTTTTTCCAGAGAGGTGCACAGATAATGCACCAATAGTACACAAACACTATTTTAACTAATTTAAATTATTTGATTTGATTTAAATTTAATATTATTTTATTATTAATGTACAAACCATACACAAATGATGTACTAATGTTTCACAAATTTAATTAAAACTGATTTAGTTCATAGGTGCACTAATCATGCAAATGAGTACACAACTAGAGCACGAATGGTGCACAATTCATGCACAATTGAAATTTTAAATTGGTTTTAAGGACTGCTCACTAATTATTAGGGTTTAACTTGTTATTTTTAAGACTTAAGGGACAGGAAGCAAATTTTTACAAATTCAAGTTGTCACAGCCAGGGGTGTGAAACCCTAGCTGTTGCCGGTAATTCTTCGCCATCATCGCTCTCGATCTCCACAATTGACTCTCGATCTCGGTCGAAACAAAATCAGGAACACCTTTAATCGTTCCGGCCTTAATAGTTGTCACCTATGGCATTGACAAATACAATGAAGAAGAGGACTCAAAGAGAGAGAGAGGAGAGGCGAGGGACGCGACGCAACGCTGTGAACGGAACGTGAAGAGAGGGACAAATGCGACGAAAAAGATATAATATATAAAAATACACCTTAATAATACTAGATTCTATATGAAAAACACCTTAATAATACTATATTCTAGTAGATAGTATAAAAAATAAGAAATAAAAACATTTGAGGTAAATTTAACAATAATATATTATTGTTATTTGTAGTGAAATGCTATACATTATTTCTTAGTATATAAAAAATATATTTGATTTTGTGTTGGGATGGGTGAAGTGGCACGTTGTTAAAATAAGCAGTGAATTTTGGTTTAGGAGAATTCGAAAAGTCCCACTAATCAATTGTCAACTTGTGACTACAATTAACGGAGACAAAAGCGTTAATTTCATATATGGTCATTAAACTTTAAAGATTTTTTTATCTATAGTCATAAAACTCACATTTTGTTCAACATAGTTACTACGATTTGAGATTTTGTTCATCGACGGTCACTACGATTTGGGCTTTTGTTCACCGGTGATCACTATAACCATTTTATTTAAATTTTTTGGGAAGTCCAGTGATGTAGCTGCCACATCATCATGCCACGTTGCTTAACAAAAAAAAACAAAAAAAGTGATATTGAACAGCAAAAAGAAACAAATCTTAACAATTTCAAATAGTAAATCTTGACAACAAACAAACATTTAAATTAAACTTGCAAAAAAAAAGAACCTATCAAAATATCACAAATATACATATTGCGTGTTAATTATTGAGCTAATTAACTTTTTAATATTCTTTTTTGTTATTTTTCTTTTAATTTTTACTGCAAAACCATTTAATTAAAACGTTTTTTTGTGTATAAGAATATAGAATCAGTCAGTTGGTGTAACTAGTTTTAAAAAAATATTTCACAAAATTTTTGATTTTAATATAACCTAAACGAACTTAATTACTTATATTGAAGTCAAAATTCATAAAATTAATAAAAAAAAAAGATTATAAGTGGGTCTAAAATTACGTAGAGTTGCTGACCATGTTGAATTATAAAATCCCAAAATCATAGTGGCCATGTTGAAAAAATGTGAATTTTGTGGTCATAGGTAAAAATTCCTTAATGTTTAGTGACCATAGATAAAATTAACCTGCCAAAAAATTCAAATAAAATATTTATAGTGACCACCAGTGAACAAAATCCAAAATCGTAGAGACGATTCGTGAACAAAACCCAAATCGTAGTGACCTTGTTGAACAAAATGTAAGTTTTGTGACTATAGGTAAAAAAAAATTTAAAATTTAGTGACTATGGATAAAATTAAGCCAAGAAAAAACGAACTGTGCGCTTGGATAAGTGCATATAGATTTAGAATTGAGTGGGGCTATTATAGAAGAAGTAACACCTCCATGTGGCGCCAGGTTACCCTAGTGGTTGGACACCTCCCCGGTTGATGCAAGATATCCCAGATTTGAACGACACTCGGAGTAGGAGTGGGCATGCCTCTTAGTGAGGCCATACAAAAAAAAGTAACACCTCCACCAGACCGTACTCCACAAAATAAATTATGCTGGACAGGATACTTTGTAAAATCTCCTTTCAATTAGGGAGGTAAAATAGAGTTAATTATGTCAAGTTTCCTAAATGAAATATCGAATTTGATAAATAGGCAAACATAATTTTAATTTTAACAAATGAAAACACGCTCAAACTTATTTTGAAAAATGTCAGATGGAGACATTTAGATGCATTGAAAAAATGTTCAAACTTATTTTGAAAAATATCAGATGAAAATTTTTGGACACTTTTGGAGACTTTATAAATCCAAAATTTTTAAAATAAATTTGAAACGTATTTCTATTTCTCAAAAATTATTTAGGCTGAGCTTAAAAATCAATTTGTGTATTTCATTTGATTAAAATGTTATGATTTTCGGGTAAAATCCTATTTGGCCCTGAAGTGAAGCAGTAAGGTAATTTAACATAGAGGGCTTGCACATAGCCCATGTTAATTGGGTCCGGCTAGTTAATTTGACCCTCTTGTACTTTCCTTATAATGATCACTGCTCATCTGTGTTCATCACTGCCTTGCTTACCACGTGCTCCAATTTAGAGATTGTAATTCGTGTTAATGTGTTGTGAGAATGTTTGATCTATTTATATATTTCACCAGACTACAAAAGATATAAAAAAAATTCGTATTAATTTTATTACGTTGTAATTGTATATTGAATATGTAACCGTGCAAAAAGTTACCACTATAATTCTTATTTATTCATAACAATTCAATTTTTGATAGAACAAATAAACAAAATAGTTTGTTGCAAGACAAAATTGAGAACTCTATTTAGTTGTTTATTTATGCCTGAAGTTTACGGCACATAACCCTTAAATAAATTAAGAAATTGCTTGACAAATATAAGATTTAAGGGAAAATATTAGCGCATAGGAAATTTTTAAATAAATAATGAGGAGAAAAAAGTGGCACTACTTGCATATACTATGACTAATAAATACCATATGGTATAGCCCGAAAAATTCAAACAAGATAACACCACTCTTGAACAGAAAGATGATAATCCACTCTAATGTACTTCCTCAACTTGCATCACCTTCTTCACCATCATATCATCATCATCACTTGCTTACACTATCTCTGTTTTGACTCATTTCTTATCCAATTCAACAAGAATTGATGATAATGGAAGCCTCTTCATGTTCCAAGCCTGAATGTGACTTCTGTAACTCAAAACCAGCCCTTCTGTACTGTAGAGCTGACTTAGCCAAGCTTTGCTTGCTCTGTGACCACCGAGTTCACTCTGCAAATGCTCTTTCTCTCAAACACACACGTTCACCGATCTGTGACAATTGTAGAGCGGAACCAGCTTGAATCCACTGCTCCATTGATAATCTCTTCCTGTGCAAAGACTGTGACTCGGACTCCCACAACAACAACTGCTCTGTTTCTCCTTTGCATCCAAAAACTTCAATTGATGATTTCCTTGGTTGTCCCACATGGGTGAAGTTTGCTTCTTTGTTTGGGTTTGAACCAAAGTCTAAATCTTTCGCAAATTCAGATTGTGCGTCATGCTCATTTCACCAAAAAGATCTCAAATTTAGTGAACACCAAAAAGATCTCAAATTTAGTGATCTACTGGTGCCTAGTGGCAGTTGCTCTGTTTTGTTAAGGTCGGAGAAGTGTAGAAATGAAGTGTGTGAGCAATTGATGATGTTGAGAGAGTGAAAATGTGAGGGAGGATGTGGAATTTGGGCAAGAAACACCCCTTAGTAGGTGCCAAGGGCAGGGGAACATGCAGAGCCTTGACATGGAGAACGGTGATGATGATGGAGCAGAAGAAGATGAGTTGATGCAACAAAGAATGGACCTCACTTCTTTGCTTATGCTACCAAATCCATAAGATGTAAGAGAGGCAACAGAAAGTGTGTCTGAGGGAGATCTTATGTGGGATTCTAATCCAACATACCATGCAGCTCAGGTTTTTAGTGCCAACAATGTTCTTTTTTTTTTATATGCTCAGGTTTTTGGTGTTGTATTGTCGTTTGTGTCAAAGAAATTTAATTAGATATCAAAAGTAGGTAATTTAATAAGAAAAGTAACACTATTATTTAGTCTTAAATCATTTTCAACTTCTGAACTTTATGTTTCTTCCGTTACAGCTCTTTGTTATGAACAGAAATCAATTTTAACTTCTGCATTTTCTTGAAAGTTACTGGCAGTGTGCATACTTGTTAGCTGGTTTATTGCAGCCTGTAGAAATGCTTCAGCTTTGGAATGTATTGCATGTTAAAATAATTTCTGCAAACACTTGATAAATAAAAATATAATGCCTCAAATAGTATGCCAAATTTTGTTTTGATTTCAACTTCCTTGTTTGCAGATATGGGATTTCCAACTTGGAAGATCAATGAACTGTCCAGATTCAGGTTCACCAGGACCGGGCTATGATGTCAAGGATCCTAATTTCATGATTAAGGATTACAGCAATTTCACTAAAGAAGCGACCTTTAGAAAGGGGAAAGCGGTAGATGATATGCATATGAAGAATCTTTCAGCAGCACCAGACGAAATCATTCCACGCAATGTCAGTCACACTGTGTCTTATTGAGATATTTAGCAGTTAGATGTTACCCTATTCTAGGACTTTGAATATTAGAAAGGCTGTTAGTTATAGTGGGAATATCAGAAAATGTGAATTTCATATGATTTATGCTGCTTGTGTCATAAAAGTCGGCATTGAAGCCTTGTCCAGTGGGATGTTATGTTTGAAATTTACTGAAGGAATACAGGAAGATATGAATTCTAGCTAATAAAGTGATTCGCTATAACATGTTTAGTTTGTAGAACTTAACCAACTTGATGTTTTTGGTTGATCAATTATTGATCTTGTGAGACTAAGAACTAATTAATAGCTTTAATTGTTTGAAAATTCTGTTGTTCCTTCACTAGTGGTAGTGGACACGAACTTGGTAAGTCTTAAGAGTAACAAAATGGAACCTGGGTCGAGAAAATGAAAAGGGGAAGAAAGAAGTGTCAGTTGAAATTTGCTAGCTAATTCTTGGTATTAAATTTAGTAGCTTTTGACATTTGAGAGAAATCATGATCAGAAACTTTATTGAATATGTTACCAATGAAATTATTGATGATTGAGTGGGTGCTTGTCATATAAACGCTCATGTTAACTGTGCCAAAGAAAAATCCTGTGAAGAGCGGTTTGTCAATGTGAAAAATTTGAAATATCTTCATCAATAGATTTCTTTGAATTGCAGAGTCATTCGCAGAAAAAGTCGTCAGGGTATTCACCCCCAACAGAAGAAAGCAACAATACACCTCCATTAGGACCATCATCAGACTCCAATCTGGTTAAGCTTGATACACACAATAGCACTGGACATGCCCAAGGCATGGAACAGCCTCATCTAGCATTGATCTGTCAGAGTTTGTTGAAAAAAAATTTGCACCGTTTTTCAGTTTTTAAAACATCATTTGTCAAAGGCTGCACCAATTAAAATTCTTTGACAAAGGAGGCAACCAATTAAATTTCTTTGACAAAGGAGGCAATTGAAGGCTGCAAATGGGTAGCAAAACGTGTGAAGAAGGGACTAATTGAGGCTATAAATACAGCCCTCATGTGTTGCAGTGTGTGTAAGAAGAAGAAAAATTGTGTGGGCCTTGGTGTTTTGTATTATGAAACACAGAGAGTGTGGTGATGTGCAAAGAGTTGAGTGAGATTTTTTGAAAAAAAATTGAGAGTAATTTTCTTGAGTTGAG
>CAODLS011385059.1:0-19707 GCA_948243855.1 Flueggea neowawraea | reverse complement strand
ATCAAAATATATATTTAAAATTAGGAATTTTTTCCTACGTTTTGACAAGTAATATTTTAATTGATTTATATGTGACGATTTTTGTATATATTAATAGATTGACAAAATCGAGAATTTTAGTTATGTAATATATATATATATATATCGCCACATGTTAATCAGTTAAAATACCATTTATCGAAACATTAAAAACTTCATAATAATTTTAAATATTTAATAATTATAGTTTCTATTATAGTTTGTTAATATTTTAATTTTTTATTATTGAAGTACTAATTTTAAAAGTATTTTTTTAAATATTATTTATTAATTTAAACAAAACTATTGCACGGATATTACGCTATTATACCTAGTTGTTATACCCGATTTGCCCCCCTTTTCTTTTTTAATATTAGTTGAAAATTTGATGCAATTGGATTGCTTGTGCTCTTATATATTGAGAAAAGCGGAAACATCTTGTCTACTTCCTTTTGGTGCTATTGGTAATCTTCGTCTAAAGTCGCCACTAAATGGCTAGTGTTACACCCTCACGATGCTACAATTTTAAATTTATTCAAGTAATATTTAATAAATTATTAAATGGTAAATTATTGTGGTGAAAAGATGTTCAAAATATTTTTCCATATGACATATCATTACAAAAAGGGTAAATTAGTATTGTGTCTCTCAGTTATACTATAGTCTTATATTCAATCCATCAGTTTTGAAAAGTCTCATATTAGGTCTTTACTTGTAAACAGCGTCAGCCCAGAACAAATATTTAACATCTAATTATGGTATTTGTTTCTTTATATAAATGTTCTGTACAAAACCTGTGATATCAAAATTATGTGTTAAACATTTATTCTGAGTTAACGTTGTGTACAAGTAGGGACCTAATAGGAGGCCTTTTAAAACTAGGGACTGAATATAAAATTGTATAACTCAGGGATGCAATAATAATTACCCCTTACATAAATTGAGAATTTTATTGTACTCCCTACCTTAAATTGAAAAAAAGAATTTTTTTTTAACTGCAACAAAAAGTGCTTCAAATACGACATTTTGTATAATGTTAGATAATGTCCTTTCTGTAACATATGAATACCCTCAATCCATATTACTTTTTACTCTTGAAACAACGTATATCTCACTAGGGCTAAAAATTCATATAAACAACTACAATATATGGCACGAGCAAAATATTCTTGTTGAAATCAATATATATATTTAAAGTTGAGGAGTTTTTCCTAAATTTTGACAAGTGTCATTTTAACTGATTGACATGTGTGACAACTCTTCTAAAAATTTTTAAGTGTTTTGCTTTGAATTGTTAATGTGGCACAAAAGTTATTTCATCCCTCCATTCCTCTTTATGGAATATGTCCCGTTTTTTCCCTTCGGGTTTTGGCGTTTAATTTTTTAAAAGAGGAATAGGGGGATGCAATAACATTCATTACATATTCTCATAATCAATACTATAGACGCTTGTTTTTCTTCCCCCTTTTTGGCTTTCTCTCTATCTAAGGCCCTTTTATAGCTGAATGATTCTTATACCGGTTTAACAAATAAACAGTCTAATAAATATGTTCAACTTACTAACCTTGATTCCAGTGAAAGAATGACCCAACCAGCAGCAGAATAGGATCAAGTTTGATGTTGGTCTCGCGAGCAAACCACAGTCGAGTTGTCGACGAGAGTGCTCGACTCTTTCATAGTCTAGATGCTACACTAATCTGTGCAAGACTCGGTGGGATGGAGGAAGACAGACATCCTCTTCTACTTGGTGAGAGAGACATCTCTCACCCTCTCTCTCTGAGAGTTTTTTTTTAGTTGGAAGGAGAGTGAAGGAAGAAATGAAATTTCTTCCTTTCTTCTTCATCTCTCTCTTATATATAAGAGAGAACTTGGGCCTTATAGGCTTATGGGCCTATTTTAGGCCCAAATCAATGGGTCTTGCTAATTGGTCTCTGTCTACAGTCCCGATTCATACCTTAACCGATTGGGTTCGATTCACTCATCATGGACGAACCGCTTTTTCCAACATCTCCCACTCACACATGAAGGAATCATAACTCATCATGGATCATGCTGTAACTAATACCAATCATGATAAAGATCTCGTATCATATAGCCAAATAGATGGTCTGACCAGCAACTATACACCTATTAGGGTTATATAACAACTCTTAACCCAATCCTGCTAGAAGGCGTCTCTTGTAGAACAGTTCCATTCTGTCAAAGTGTATGCAACATCAGCACAGAATGTTGGAATGTATGCCTTCCCCTGGTTCATAACCACACAATTGATGCTTTCGAACTTCTCGATCTCACAAAATATTTTCTCAAAGTTCACACATCATGTGACACATTACATGATAGTCGACTAAGCAAACTTATAAGACCAATGCAAATGCATCTAAAAATGAACTTCTCCTCTTACACCAGACAACTCATATAGCCAAGTTTACTTGCCTAGCTCAACATGCTTGGTCTAATCAATCATGACCATTAATGCGAAGAAAAGGTAGCCAAACTTAACTACACGTTTTGAATGAGTTAACGGCTCTTAGGGTAGGTAACACCGAGAGCCACATGTTCATGGCAGGGTCTCACACTAAGAAAAATGAGATTGTTTATTAATCTTTTCCATCCTTATGGTCACGTATATAGCACACATGGTATGATCGTGTGTTGTGGTATTCTTTCCTTCCCTTGGAGGAACGCATGTTTATACAACATTGTCAACACTATACAGACTTTGGTTAATGCATTTTACTATCTAACCTTAATCCACACCTTAATAGGATTACTTCTGGTTTTAACATAGAATATGCTAAAATCTCTCAATTTTAGCATCTGATCATTTAATGATCGCATATGGGTTTATTTTATGATGTACATCTCTTTTCATACGACTTTTTCTTGCCCTTTTATAATGAACTCATGATTGTAAAATGTAAGACAACCTCTTGATTATGAATGCACTTTAGATCTCTCTACATTCAAAATCAACCTCATCTTAGTTCTTCCCCCAACGAACTAGGAAAATTAAGGTAAATACCTGTGTTGGTGGGTTACTTCTCTGTCCAACATGCTTTCTGATACTTAGCGCTATAATAAATGTCAACTCTCAACGTTTGGGCTTATGTATTGCCCACAATGATCTTATTAAAGATCATGTGTTAAGGGAATACACACTTTGTATGCCATGTGGGTTTTAAGGAACTTATTCCTTGTGGGCTTTTATTAATGAATCTACAATCACATCTCGAATGGAATTAGATTTCAAGTTCACTTATCCTTGTGAAAATTGTACTCAAAGTTACTTGTCCTTGTGCAACCAAGTCATTGATAACATGATACTTGATCTCGATTTTCTTAGATTTATAAAAGATCTTCTTGATCATTAAACAATCAAGGTCGAATGTCACTAAGAACTGTCATAGATTCTTTAGGCAGTTAGTGCTAAGTGGATCATTCCACTATATAGCCAACATTCACATTGCATTGTAGCTAATGAAGCTATGGTCTTAGCTTCTCTTGGCACACACTTGTATGTGTTCCTCACTATTACGTGGGGTGACTTTTCTGCCAAGTAAAAATACATAACCAAATATGGACTTCCATATAGTCCACATCATTACATGGAGTAGCTACTGTGTCTCATTTTATCGCAAGCTCTTACGATAACACAGTGCTTTACAGTGTCTCTAAAGCATCCAAGTATCTCGCTCACTGCTTTCCAACATCCTTCTTATGTGTTGCATCAATATTTGCTAGCTAACTTGACTGTATAGTTATGTATCCTATATTTACATGTTTAATCAAGCAAAAATATATTTATTTTTATTCTACAAATCATGGTTTTATGGTGAAATTTATATGATGTTTGTAGGATGAGATAAATTGGAAAAAATGAGTGGGAAAAGGTGCAAAAGTGATTTGAAGTTGAAAGGTTCCAAACAAACTCATGAAAGCATGAAGAAAATGAAGGTTTTATAGGGCAACAAAGTGTCACGACCATGACACTCTGGAAATGAGAAGAGAGAGTGTGACGAAAAAGGCCAAACTTGTGGGGACTAAGGCACATGCAAAGGGTATTTTTGGTAGAATTTTATGTAGGGTTTTAGCATATGTATGGGGCTGTAAATACTCCTTTTATTTTTCCATTTAGGAATGATTCTTTTCATTTTCTACAACATCAAAAACATTCAAATTAGGTTTTAAATTAGGGTTTGAATATTAAAAAAAGAGCTTGAAGGTTTTGGGCATTCTCTCAAAGTGACATTGAAGAGGAGTCCTTGGCTTCCATCTTTCCTCTACCACTTCACCTTTTTAGCTTATTTACCATGTTTAATGTTTATGTTTATTGTTGCTTTTTATTTATGTCAATTTTGGTAGCTTAGATTTGTTGTTAGGATTTAGAGATGTAGACCATTGATGACTATTTGCTATGATAATTAATGGGTATTGTGTTTATGTTCAATAGTTGAAGTTTTGTTTAATAGGTATTGTGATTTATATTCTATAATTGATGTTTGCCCTTTGATTTGATTTAATGGCTTATTCTAATTGACTATTGTTGTGCTTGATCACCATGATGATAGTTATGATAAACCTAGTTGATGGATTGAGAGATGAAAGCTAGGTGAGGTCAACAAGCATTAAACTTATATGATTTAGGATAGATATATTCTATGCATGTGAGGTGTTCAATGAAATTATCCAATTACCTAATGAGCCTAGTTTGGTTAGGTGAGGCCGAGATGACCTTTCTAAGAAATGGAGACATTGCTTAAATGACCTTAAGATAGGCTTTAAGTGATTTTTGTAGAGAGAACACTCAATCTTAAAACCCATTCAATAGTCTAGAAAATAGGAGTCTTTAGTTGAAATCTCAAAAGTCTTAACACTTTATTATTAATTGTTTATCTCGTTTTATTTCCAATTGCTTGCTTTTGTTAGTTGTGTTTTTATAGATCAGAAACCTCAAAACAAATTAGAGCATTTATTGCTTTTGTCTTACGAATTGATCACTATTAGTACTCGTTTCCGTGGGTTCGATATTCCTTGGAATGCTCCTTGGTAAAACTACGATGATCTTTGTGCACTTACAAGGAATTCAATCAAGTTTTTAGTGCCGTTACCGGGAAACAAAGTTCTAAGTGTGATATTTTCTTTTAATTTTGTTTAATTGTTTGTTTTCCTTTGTAATTGTAGGTGTTTATGCTTTTGAGACACACTAGAAGCTTGAAAAATCAAGAGGTGATCCTTTTGATTATGAAGATTTTAAGGGCAAAACGAGTTAATCAAAGGAGAGCAAGGATGGAGGGTATGACTAGACCTCAAGTTGAGGTTGGGGATGCTAGAGTTGACCAAGCTCAAGGTATTAGGAACCAATTGGTCACATGAACATTAGAGAGATACAAAGGTCGATAATTGGAGCTTCACCATCTTGTATAAGGTTAATTCCGACGGCAAGGAATTATGAGTTGAAGACTATTCACTTCAGCATGTTACCTTCATTCCATGGCTTCCTATCAGAGGATGCATTGACATTCGTGAGGAAGTTTTACACCACCATCCAAACATTTCCTCTACATAGCTTAAGGGAAGATGAGTTAAGGATGCATTACTTTCCTTATACATTGAAAAATAAGGTTAAGGCTTGGTTGATCAACTTTCTAGAGGGTTCTTTGGGGAATTGGGATGAATTATATGAAAAATTCATGATGAAGTATTACTCACCCTAAAAGACAGTGGAATTGCAAAACAAGATTTTCTTATTCTCACAAATAGAGGGAGAACCATTCACGAGGCATGTGAGAGGTTTAAAATGTTGTTGAGCCAATGCTTCCACCATCAATTCTCTTTGGCATTGCTCATAAAATTTTTCTATGATGGGCTAACTATGCATGAACAAACCTTGGTAGACACGACAACGAGAGTTTATTTTGGTGACAAGATGGCATAAGAAGTTTATGACATCTATAAGATGCTTGCCACCAATTCCCAACAAAAATCAGTGAGAGGAAGAAGAGCGGACATACATGAGGTAAACACATCCTCTTCTCCTGATTTGGCTTCCCAAATTGATGAATTATCTACGAAGTTGAATGTGTTGATTAGTAGAGGAGCTAATGTTAGAGAATAATACTCTTTTTGTGGAGTGATGGGGCATAATGATATGACTTGTGGGATGACCCGATGAACGGGTGTTGGATGTGAAGAAGTAAATTTTATAGGGTGATTCCTAAATGCTCAACCTAGGGATGACCCATACTCAAACACTTATAATCCCGTTGGTGGAACCACCCAAATGTTTCCTGGAAAGATCCCACTACTACAAACCCACCTAGCCTATGGGATTCCCAGGATATCAACCTAGGCCGCCACCACCTTTACAACAACAACCACCACAACCAAACACCCAAGAAAAGAAACCACCTATTGAAGACCTTTTTATGAAATTTATGTCTAAAATGGAAACAATGGATGCAAAGATTGAAGCTAGGGATGCTAAGGTTGATCAAATTATTCAATCTCAACAAGCAATCATCCAAAATATTGAGAGACAAATGATTTAATTAGCCACTGTGGTTTCGGATAGAGAAAAGGAAAAGTTATCAAGTGCCTCTAAAGTTAACCCCAAAGAGTGTGTAATGACTATTACATTGAAGAGTCTAAAAGAGATTGAGGAGACAAGTGTGGGGGAGGTACCCAAAAGAGATAAAGGGAAATGAGTGTGTGATGGAAGAGCCCAAGAATGCCATGGAAGCTAAGGAGAAAAAAGTGCAAAACCAAAATCTCCCTTCCAACCAAATGGATAAGGTAAAGCCTTATGTGCCTCCCATTCCATTCCCCCAAAGATTGCAGGATCACACTAAAGAGAAAAATTTCATGAAGTATTTAGAAATGTTCAAACAGCTCCAAATGAACATCCCTTTCATTGAAGCTATTGCTCACATGCCTCATTATGCCAAATTCCTAAAAGAACTTGTGGCCAACAAGAAGAAATTGGAGGAGTATGCGACGATGGCTCTAACCGAAGAGTGTAGTGCAGTACTGCAAAACAAGCTTCCTCTAAAGCTGAAGGATCCAAAAATTTTTACAATTCCTTTTTCAATTGGAAATGTGGACATTAAGAATTCCTTATGAGATTTGGGAGCCTCGGCCAACCTCATGCCTTCCTCTATATTCAACAAGCTTGGGATTGGAGAACTTGTGCCAACAACCATTTCACTCCAACTTGCCCACTGTTCTTTCAAGCATCCTTTGGAAATTGTGGAAAACATCTTGGTCAAAGTTGGTAAGTTTTATTTTCCCACTGATTTTTATGTGCTTGAAATGGATAGTGAATTAGAGTTTCCCATTATACTTGGTAGACCATTTTTAGCAATGGGGGAGCTCTAATGGATGTGAACAAATGGAAATTGACCTTTAGGATTGGAAGTGAGAAACAAGATTTTTATGTCTTTAATGATTTAAAAATACCTTCACTTAATGGTTGTGATAACGATGCTAAAATCATAGAGTCTTGTTGCATGTTGAACATAAATAACATACCAACACCCTTAAGTGATAAGAAAAAGGGAGAACCTAGTGTTAAAACAAGAAAGCGTCCCAAAAAACAAGTTCAAAAGCAAAACCAAAAGAGTACACCTAGTGCAAAGGAGAGTAATAATTTGGAAAAAGGTTTGGGTTTAAATGATAAAATCAAGGAAAAATGTGATGTCTTTGTTGTCGAAGGTGAGTTCTTTAGAGGTTAACAAGTTTACTATTTTTCTCCCAAAAATCATGTTCTTTGGAATCCGAAAATTCCATTGTATGATCCATTTCTAATTTCAAAAATTCATACATGGGGTGCCATTGATATTTTTCTTAATGATCATAAATCAATTACTTTCAATGGGAAGAGATTGAGGCCATACAAGAAGTCTGACACAAGGACTATTTGGTGTCCTAAATAAATCCCACATCACCATTCGAAATGATGTTAAATTATCTCCCATCAGCAATGATGTTAAACTATGTGTATCCTTTACTTTATGCATTTTACTTTCAATTTTGCATTGAATAAAAGCAAATAGAAGTGAGTTTTAAGCCTTCATGATCATATATCATATCTCATGCTTATATACTAGTGTCTACTAACTTTTCTTCTCCAATGGCTAAAGTGAAACCGTGAATTCAAGGAAGGGGCAAGTACAAGCAATCACCAATGGAGAATAGAGAAGCATCTCTAAACCCTTTCTTTTCAATTTTGTATTTTATTTGTATGATTTGAACTTGTCCCCTTTGTTTTGGTTGCTTGTGTAGTGTGATCCGGACTTATATTTGTTGAACATTGGGGACAATGTTCAAAATAAGTGTGGGGAAGGGTTTAGTGTTGGAATGCTTATTTGATTATTGTGGGTATTGCTTGTGTGATTCTTGCTTGATTTGTGCTTGATTTTCTTCAAAAAAAAATTTCAAAATATGTTAAACTCATTATAGATGCCTTGCTATTTGGACTTGTTGAAGGAAGCTTTTAGTATTTAAGTATGCTTTTAACATGCTTAATTGAGGAGGCCTTGCTATGTGTTAATTTCTTGAACCAGAACTTGGCATTCTTAGGTTACGAGGTTAAGAATTCTTTTATCAATAACTTTAGTCTATTTAGTGGTGGTATGATAATAAGCTTCAAGCTCCTTGCTAAATGATTTTGCTTGAGTGATTAAATGGTGTTAAAGTTAGAGTGGGCTTGGTTTTATAAGATGATAAGTGCATGTATTAAAGCTTAAATTTTAAGAACTACTTTTAAGGGTGAACCTACACAAGGAAAAGTGCATGGGGTCTACATCTCGAGGTGAAAATGATAAGTACCCTCATTGAAAATAAATAAGTATAATCACAGGGATCCTTAATTCACTTACTTTTTACAACATCCAATGATAAAGTGAAAATGATGTAATCAAAGTCAAATCAAAGTGAAGCACTTATGTTTATAAATGAATGAAAATGCCAAGCTTACTCTACAATTAAGAGATATGCGTGTTAATTTTTAGGGAAAAATCCATCGCAGTCCCTGATGTTTGACCATATCTCTCGTGCGGTCCCTCATTTTTCAAAATTAGCCTTTTCGATCATTCGCTATTAACACCGTTAGTCAAACATAACAGAAAGTATGAAAAGACTAACTTGCCCTCTAATTTTAAATCAATTGACTACATAAATTGAAACAAACCAAACCAACCACTTCAATAACCAATCCTTAACCATCAAATAAATCACCCTAAACCAAATTCCATCCAACTCAAAACTACTAACCCAATAACTCAAAACCAAAACAAACCTAATCTTAATCTCAAAAACCAAAATAAACCTAACCCAAATCTCAAAAACCAAAACAAACCCAACCTTACTCTAAAAACCAACACAACATAACCTAACCCAATCTCTCTTAACCACCCTCTCGCTATCTCTAATCCATCCCTTTCCCCACCGAAACCCACCACCACCATCGTTCTTCATCTCCCGTCACCGTCATCCTCCTCGTTTCTCTCTTCCTCATTCTCAAGCAGACCCATCGTCACCACCTTTCTCGTCTCTCTCCTACTGCTCTCTCTATTCAGCCGTAATTGTTCTATCCTCATCATCACCACTACCAAACTTGAACGTGGCTTCACTTTTTGTCTGCTCTTTCATCTGATTTGATTCTCAAACATTTCACCTCCAATCTTGGTTCATTACACCTCCAGTCTTGGTTCCCACCCCACCACTCTCTTTCCATCACGCCTCCTCACTAGATCTTTAAAGGTTGGTTTTGCCGCTCAATTTGGAGTCAGCTCATCCATATTTGATTTTCTTTTCTTGGCCCCAAAACCTTAGTTCTTGCCACTTCACAATATTAGTGTTGTTGATTGTTCAGTCACTGACTGCAATTTCTTTAGCTAGGCTTTAAGAGCTTCTTGAGTTTAGTTATTTTATTTTGGGGTGAAAATGAAATGTTGTGACTTGTTTGGCTTCGGCGATTCTTATCTGAGTTTTTCAAAGTGATTTTGTTTTGAGGTGGTGAAGATGTGGTGGTTATTCAGTCACTGGCTGTAATCGATTGAGCTTAATATTGTGATGTTTGTTTTGACTTCCATTGTTGTCAATGGTTTAATTTTAGTCTTGAATTTCAAATCTCACATTAACAACATTGGCATCTCTTTCTATAAGCTTAAGCTGATTTAGATGTGGGTTTCATTTATGTTATTAGATTTTGAGACCGTACTTTTAGATTTGCTGTGTTGTTGGGTCTCAATCGATTTGCAGTGGTGATTGGTCTAGAGGTGTTGTTTTGAAGGAATGGTGGTGGTAGAAAGACGAGAGAGATGAGAGAGATTTGACTGATGAGAGGGTTTTCTGGGTTACAGAGAGAGTTTTCTATGTTTGATTTTGGGTTGAGGGTAAAATAGTCATTAGAATGTTGAATATTAATGAGGGATGTACCACATCAGCAAATCCGATGTGGCATGTTAAAAAACTAACAGTGTTAATAGCGAGAGATCGAAAAGGCTAATTTTGAAACATGAGGGACCGCATAAGAGATATGGTCAAACCTCAAGGACTGTGGTGGATTTTGCCCTAATTGTTATCATTGGGGAATACGAGCTTAGGAGATACCAATAGGCTAGGGGATTTGATCATTAAACTCTTGAAATTGTCACTTATGAATGCCAATGTTTGGTTTGTGAGATTAATGCATAGCATAGTGTCCTCTTTTGATCATGTTACTTGCATACTTGCATAGTGCAAGAATTTTTTGACTTGTTCGATTCATTTGGTATCCTTACCCTGAGTTTTGAAATGGTTTGCTTGAGGACAAGCAAACGCGTAAGTATGGGGGAGTTTGACGTATCTTATATTTACATGTTTAATCAAGCAAGAATATATTTATTTTCATCCTCTAAATCATTTTTTAATGGTGAAATTCATATAATATTTGTAGGATGAGATAAATTGGAGAAAATGAGTGGAAAAAGGTGCAAAAGTGATTTGAAGTTGAAACGTTCCAAACAAACTCATGAAAGCATGAAGAAAATGAAGGTTTTATGGGGCAAAAAAATGTCACAACCATGACACTCATTGGTCATGGCTATGACAAGCGAAACAAGATGATAAATTTTGGGTAAAAAGTGTCATATCCATGGCACTCTGGAAATGAGGAGAGAGAGTGTGATGGAAGAGGCCAAACTTATGGGGACCAAGGCACATGCAAATGACACTTTTGGTAGAATTTTATCTAGGGTTTTGGAACATGTATGAGGATATAAATACTCCTTTTATTTTCCCATTTAGGAATGGTTCTCTACATTTTCTACAACATCAAAAACATTCAAATTAGGTTTTTAATTAGGGTTTGAAGATTAAAAGAAGAGCTTGAAGGTTTTGGGCATTCTCTCAAAGTGACATTGAAGAGGAGTCTTTGGCTTCCATCCTTCCTCTGCCCCTTCACCTTTTTAGCTTATTTACCATGGTTAATGTTTATGTTTATTATTGCTTTTTATTTATGTCAATCATAGTAGCTTAGATTTGTTGTTATAGAGATGTAGACCATTGATGACTATTTCCTATGATAATGAATGGGTATTGTGTTTATGTTCAATATTTGAAGTTTTGTTTAATGGGTATTGTGATTTATGTTCTATAATTGATGTTTGCCCTTGGATTTGATTTAATGACTTGTTCTAATTCACTATTGTTGTGCTTGATCACCATGATGATAGTTGTAATAAATCTAGTTGATGGATAAACGTAGATGAAAGCTAGGTGAGGTCTACAAGCATTAAACTTAAATGATTTAGGATAGATATATTCTATGCATGTGAGGTGTTTGAAAAAATTCTCCAATTGCCTAATGAGTCTAGTTTGGTTAGGTGAGGCAATGAGGATCCTCCTAGAAAATGTAAGCACTGCTTAAACGACCTTGAGAGAGGCTTTAAGTGATTTTTGTGAATAGAACACTCAATTCCAAAGCCCCATTTAATAATCTAGTAAATATGAGTCTTTAGTTGAAATCTCATAAGTCCTAACACTTTATTATTAATTTTTTTTATCTTGTTTCATTTCCAATTGCTTGCTTTTATTAATTGTGTTTTTATAAATCAAAAACCCCAAAAAAATCAGGGTATTTATTGCTTTGTCTTGCGAATTGATCACTATTAGTACCCGTTTCTTTAGGTTTGATATCCCTTGGAATACTCCTTCGTAATACTACGACGATTCTTGTGTACTTGCAAGGAATTAGATCATGTAGCAAAATCTAGGCATTGTACACACGTAGGTTTAAACCTATGTACTACAAGACATAATATTGTACTACAATACACGTACCCTATATTACAAAAAACCTTCACATAACATTTGTGTGAAGAACATTCCTTACACGTTCTTCCTTTCTCATAGTTCGTGAGCACATGCACTTACTAAGAGACTTGCTATTAGTCACAAGATTACCTATGGGTTATGCATTTCTGTATTTTGAAGTGTTCAAGTACTTTGTTGATCCATCTCATTTGAAGAATAACAACAATCCACTCGAACGATCTCTTGGAGTTTGACTCAAAGTTCAACCCATATCATATATCTCAAAATTGGACCAAGACCGATCTTTGGAGTCATTCAAATATGCTATACTTTTCTAGCTATAGGAGTAAGGTTCACACCAGGTTAGGATCACAAGATTCACCTCTAAAGTATATGGTATAGTCACAACTTACATGAATACAACATCCTCTTGAAGAATGTTTAAGGTTATACCTTGGACAATAAAACCATTAGTTTAAACCTTATAGGATTCTTTTTAAATTCTCTATTGAGAATTGAACCATGTAGGTCTCTACTGCAAATTCTTTAGTGAGAAAAGCAGTCTCTACATCTAACTGATGTAAGTCGAGATATAAACTAGTTTGAATGCCAAAGTTTATTTGTGAAGGTAAATCTTTCAACAAGTTAGACTTTCCAATCTCATTGAGTAATTCCCCTTTAGCAATTATCGATGTCTTATTCGATTTGTCGCCCATGTATCCACTTATCTATAATGGGTATTCACCCTTTGGATAGATCAACCAGTTCTCAACATGGTTCAATCTCACAAATGTCAATTGCACTTACATTGCTTTAATCCATACAAATATCACTGGGATGAGTGAACCTCTAACATACTCACAGGTTTGTTCTTAACTTGTGGGGTTACTAAAAGGATGACGAATCGATTCATTTATTAGAAAATGCATTTTTAAAATGCTCCTTTTGAGTTTAAGCTCTGTATAGGAACTCCCACTAGATATGCACTTTTGAAAAGGCTCCCATTGGGTTTATGATGTATGATAAATTTACATGTTTATTCAAGCACAAATTAATGGCAATTTGGCCCTAAGTGTACTTCCATGAATTTATATGATTTTTGTGTTATGTGTAGGTTGGTTTTCTTTAATCATGGTAGCTTAAATTTGTTGTTAGGACATAGAGATGTAAACTATTGATGAATATTTGCTTTTTGATGAATGGATATCTTGTTTTATGTTCTATATTTGAAGATTGATTAATGGGTATTGTGCTATTTGTTCTATAATTGATGATTGCCCTTGGATTTGATTTAATGACTTATTTTTTATGACTATTGTTGAGCTTGATCATCTTGATGATAGTTTTGATAAACCTAGTTAATGAATCGAAAGAAGAGGACTAAGTGAGGTCTACAAGCATCAAACTTATATGATTTAGGATAGACATATTCTATGCATGTGAGGTGTTCGATGAAATTCCTCATAGACTTAAAGAGTCTGATTTAGTTAGGTGAGGCAGAGGGGACCCTCCTAATAAATGTAGACATTGTCTAAATGAACTTGAAAGAGGTTTTATGTGAGTTAAGTGGAGATACCACACAATCCCAAAACCCCTTTCATTGATATAGCAAATAGGAATCTTATTTGAAATCTCAAAAGTCCTAACGTTTTATTATTAATTGTTTATCTCTTTTCATTTCCAATTTCTTGCCTTTGTTAATTTTGGCTTATCAATCAAAACCCCAAAAATATAATCATGTGTTTTATTGTTTTTATTTTACGAATTGATCACATTTAGTACTCGTTCTCCTGAATTCGATAACTCAGGGATACTCCTAAGGTAAAACTATATCGACACCTGTGCGCTTGCGGGAAACCGATCAGTTTAAGCTCCATATATGAACTCCCACTAGATATGCATTTTTAAAATGCTCTCATTGGGTTTAAACTCCATATAGGAATATTATTCCCACTTAAGTCAGGATCAAGAACATCCGCACATGGTTGAGGTAGATGAGATAAAAGTCGAATCGCTCAAAGACTTAGTCGATGCATTCCTTTCGAAAAAAGAGATAACAATCGCTCGGTTCTATTATTGAGATTTTAAAACCCAAGGATATAATCTAATGATTTACATTACTCAACTTTCTTCCTCATCCCTTATCCTCCCCAAGGATTCTCTCACTCAGATAGAATGATCTTGGAGGATTTAGTTTCTGAATCTAAAATAAAGTGAAATCTTTTCTACTTTAATTCCAGTTAAGAAATCTATTCCATAGGAATATCACTTCTCATAACTCGTTACTATGCCAATTTTTCATTATCCCACAGTGATTATATCATTTGACACAGTAGGTTATCTAACACCTCACGCCTCTTAGTATTTCAACTAAGCAATTGTGGATATTGACAATGCATCTCTTGGTTTCAAGTGGGTTAGGTCATACGCTCGACTAATCCACAACTCATAAGATGTACTAGTAACAGACTTAGAGGGCATATGGATTTTGAACTTTGTGGCCTTTGCCATCATAGTTCTCACCATATTGAGGAGAGATTCATTTCTCCTCTCTGCTGGCATATTATTCACGGAGTATAGGAATAAACAAATTATGTTCACTTCCCTTTCATCACACAAAGCTTTGGACTCTTCTTATAGACATTCATGACCTTAGTCGATTCATAAAGCTTTATTTGATTCATCTTGGCTTACAAGAAGTAAGAACTAGCTTAAATATTCTTACTTATGAGAAATCAAATAGATATGATTGAACCTTCTACAATCATATATACAGGAGTGATGAAGCGTTAGGCCATTGCCTTGTCCTCTCAATCTTTTGATGTCAAACATTAAAAGTGGATTAATAGCAAATGTTACATTAGCTCAAAGTGCCTTTTGAAATGGTTTTCTCTCTAGTATCCCTTTTTTGCAATGCTCACAATTAGACAACTTGAACTTACACAATTTCCTAATATTCCCACTTCAGCTAATTGATGTACTTGATTTTGCTAAAGTATTTTGAGTTGCGTGCATTAACTTCACATAATTCATCATGACCACAGGAGTAGCAAAGAATGGAAACTAAGACTTCTAATAGTCAGGTTCTTTACCTTAACTAAGAAACCACCTTTAGCGTCAAAGTAGTCACCCACTCAAACAAGATCTAACAAATTCTACTATTGTTAGAACACGAATTGAAGGCAAACTTCAATAAGGTTACAATAGAATCTATTGCAAAAAGAGGTTTGATTTTTGCACAAGACTAGCTTGCATAATCCAACACTTTCAACTCTCACTTTTGAATTGTTCCTTGTATGCTCAAATTGTTCCTCCCTAGAACTAGTTGGTGTCTAATGAAGTTACATTAAAACTTCATTGTGAGGATATTTAAGATTGAATTAAATCATCAGCTAATGATGAAATTCAATAGAGAATATTGAACAAGGCAACTCTTCTCACTTACGTGAGTTTGAGTTACATGCTCTCAAAGGTGCATTGTCTCATATAGATAGTGCACCTTTGGTAGTTAAAATTTCACGCACAAAATTTTGACATTGTTCATGTTCAAGAATTTTCTCAAAATTTTGTCTATTCGCTTGGTTCTTAAGGATTTAAGGTTCTTAAACCTTTTTCCTTGCCTTTTTATTGGAATTTATCCAAAAGAATAAGATATTACAGAACTCCTCACAGTCTCTTGCATGAGACAAACATGGATTAGGTGCAACTCAATTTGCTCCTAACTTCTAGGCAAGAAGTGGCTAATAGCTTGGACCTTGCCTTTGATCAAACAATGATCAAGATCAACAGCTCTCTAATTATATAGGTCTCACGCCTCTATTTGCATGATTAAGACATTTATAGCAAGTATCAGTATCAATGGTAAAAAAACCACGAGCTAAGTTAGTGCCAGACCAACTAACTGCTCCATAAATGCAACTTACGAGTATATTGCATCTTGATACTTGCAAAATAGCCAAGTGGCTTCATCATCTTTTATACTATAATGATGATGGTCATAATGGAATTTCTCACTTCTATGTCTTATAGGCATTTCGATCCAAAGTGTTAAGTGGTCTTCTACTTCTCTTTGAATTCGGCCATAACCAAGTTCAAATTGGGCACGAGCTTTTGCTCTTAGAGTACACACTAGATTATCATAATCTAGGTTTATGATTGTTGCCGCTTAAGCCCAACGTAGCTCAACATACATCCACGTATGACTCAGCATCAATTGACTTAACAAGCAGTGAATATCACAAATAAGTATGACAAACAATATCATAGTTGCACATAAGTAAGTCATAGCAATACACATATATTTACTATGCCACAAAAATTAAACTAGCACAGCCTCTTATTAAGCTTTGAATCAAAATGTACACTAGGTGCACATTTACCATCTCAATCTTAATAATTAACTATACTATATTTAATTTTATAGACAGTAAATAATGACTGTTTGGATTCACTTTTAAAGTCCACTCGACTTAGGAGAATCTATGTTGGTCATCTTACTTATCAATGCAAACTTAATAATTGGACAATATATTCAATGAATAAAAATATTGCATATTAAATTAAGGCAAACCAACACAATAATAAGCCAAAAAACTAAATGGAATAATAATCATTTATTGAACCAACATACAATCCAAATAATCTATCTCAATGTTAATATACATACATCAACATTGATCAGCATTAACACACAAATAATACTTAAACAATTATTCCCAAAATAATACTACACGAATATAGTATTTAACTTTTGTCTCCTAATTGGATACACAATGGATCACAATCCAATATGTTATAATAGAATTCATAAGTGGTTGTATCGACTTATCGAGAATTTTATTAATCAAGCGACCATAAAGTGGATCTTCCACTTCTCACGATATCTCTTTGTGACCATGGATTAATGTCAGACACACTGATCTTAATTGCTTTTGCTCTCTATAATCTCTAAGTGGTTCTCGACGACACTTAAAAGATCATGTTTTCATGAAATTCTAGTATGGACCAATAACCTAGCCAATACTAGTGATGAATATCATAATCTTTTATGAAGTAATAAAACATTCATCACCATTGCACATTTAATGCACAATTATAGTCTTTCCATTACAACCACCACCTTCCCAAAACACTCACTTTGGGAGTCGTGCAAAGTTTTCCATAATTCGCACATTTTTCGATGCAACATGGTTTTATCTCATTCGTTTATTTGAAAAATGGGCATATACCAACTCGTGTATTACCCAAATAATTAGAATCTCGTCCTAATTATCTAAATGAGAACCATTTTTTCTCGTTTTCTAATAAATTATTCTAAAAAACTAATTTCCAAAATAATTCATGGTAGAAAACAATAATTTTCACAATTTTTAAACAATTTTAATGCACCAAAAAAATTGGAAAAAATAGTTCTGGAACTCAACAACTTGTGAAAAAATATACCAAAATTTTCATAAAAAAAAAAATAATTATATCGAAAAAATTAGAAAAAATGGAGGTCGGGACATATGTCACGCGCTTACATACGCCATCGAGAGGCTTTCACGCACCGCCGTGCGCTTTTACGCACCACATGCGGGGCCTGCTTCTCTTTAGCCACGTGTCATTATCACGTTAGGACATGTGTCACGCTTGACACGTGTCAGACCATGGTTGGTCCATATGGTGATGACGTGGTGTAGCTTGTCCAAGTGGCATTGTCACGTGTCTGCCACTTGGCTAGGAGTGTAATCGAGTCAAGCCAAGCCAAGTCGAGCCTAGCTTTGGAGCGCTTAAGCTTGGCTCAACTAAATTTTTTTGAGCTCGACCTTGAACTCGAGCTCTTCCTCAAGTTTAAAATATTGTTCAAGCTCGACTCGTTATAATACTTGCAAGTTCACTACTTGTTCGCGAGCTTTTCGAGCTCGACTTAACAAAGGTTTAAATAAAATTGTAAACCAAATTATAAATTTAAATTGTGCAAAAGCTTTGAAAAGAATACATTTAAGTTTATGTTTATTAATAAAATCATGTTGAACATACAGTTAAACAAAAAACTATTAACAGTTTCAATTTGTTTCACAAATTCAACATAATATTAGATTTTATGCGAGCATGCTTATACTTTTATAAGCACAGTCAATTAGTACAAACTTGCACTTTTGTTGATGTGGCTCAAATATTAAATATATTCCAAACATAAGTATTTTTTTTTCATAATTTAATTTAAAACATGTATAAACATATATACATATGTATATATATAAATGAGCCTACAAATGAGTTTGTTCATGAATATATAAACGAGCATGTTTGGGATCTTTTCGAGCCGAGTTTTTAGGTGTTCAAACTCGACTTGTTTATTGATTCGAGCTTAAAGTCTTGTTTAAACTCAGTTCGTTTATTAACGAGCCAAATCATGAATGAGCTTTTATTGAGTTGAACGCCGAGTAGCTTCCAAGTAGTTTGGCTCATTTACAGCCCTACACGTGGCGCATTTGGTCATTGGCCCTCCGTAGGTGGTTCGAACAGATGATGTGGTTGTCCAGTTAGCGTGATATGTGTCTCTTACGTGTCATCCTACATGGTATGCTTTGCCACAGGTCGCCTTCTGGTTGGATTAAACTGCTGACGTGTTTGCACAGTCATCTTTGCCACATGTTGACTGTTTAGCATCCCACGTGGACTCGCGTGTCGACTTCTCAATGGACCACGTCTCTTCCACGTGTTATTTTCTCAATTG
The DNA here is from genome assembly GCA_948243855.1 of Flueggea neowawraea. Lineage (NCBI taxonomy): Eukaryota > Viridiplantae > Streptophyta > Magnoliopsida > Malpighiales > Phyllanthaceae > Flueggea > Flueggea neowawraea. The sequence goes on along the minus strand of CAODLS011385059.1, from coordinate 671 downwards.
CCCACGTCTCAGTCAAATTTGATTAAATTTATTGCCTCTGCTAAGTGTCGCTCTCTAAGTGGTCCGTGTGGGCAATTCACACACCTCACCCAGTACTTTTTGATTGGATTTTCATCCATTTGACGACCTTCTAGATAGAATTTCTCAACAAAACTTGGGCAGGTTATGTTTTCAAGGTTGCTAATCTCCAGAATATTTGTCAGAATTTTGAAATTCCAACTTTTAGTTTTTAACTCCCGACGGAGTAGAATGAAAAATCATGTTGGAGACAAAAAGTCGAATGTAACAAAAATACAATAGGCATCCTAGACAAAGACAAATAATAATTTTGAAACAAATTCAAAAAATTCGAGTTGGCACTAATACCAATGAAGGAATCCTATATCAGTTTGACAAATAAATAGTATAATAAATAGGTTTGCTTACTAACCTCGATTCTAGTGAAAGAACAACCCAAGCAGCAGTGAAACAGGACCGAGACGAATGTTGGTCTTGTGAGCAAACTACGATCGAGTTGTCGATGGGAGTAATTGTTAGTGTAAGCCCTAGCCCCAAGCACATTGTTTTCGAAACCCTTTATATTTGATATATATGTATGAGGCATTTTTCATCCTGTTTCTTATTTCTGTGCATATTTAATTGGATGAATTATCCGTGAATAGTGGTTCTGA
>CAODLS011384936.1:0-11245 GCA_948243855.1 Flueggea neowawraea | reverse complement strand
AGTCGTGGGGGCTAAAAAAGTTGAAAGTTGCTGGTCCAACACAATTCCGATTGAAAGAGCTGAAAATAATGAAATGCAACTTGCTCAAAGAGCTTGAGATTGATGCTGCTACTAATTTAGTTCGTTTTACTTATTTTGGTTGGGAAGATATATTATTCCATATGCTGATATGCAGAATGTTCCGCATCTTGCAAATGTGGAATTTTGCATTACGCGTCTTAAAGCTGAAGGCGGAAAATATTTGCAATTGGCAAATTTCCAAATGGTTTCTTCAGTCAGTTGCAGACTGTTACTTTGTTCATTTCGCAAGTACGTGGAATGGAAGACCTAAGCAATTTTTTGCGATTCTTATAATTTGTTGCCTTTTATGTTTCTTTTTTTTTTATAGAATTGATTTCTAATTATGTGTGTGTGTGTTTTTTTTTTTTCAGGAACAATTAAACTCCTTAGAACTACCACAACTTAGTTGTCTTCAGAACTTATTTGTCAGAGTCATCACATCATGTGAAGCTTCTCTGCTTGCTCTTGCTTTCATAAGAAATGCTTCTCCTTCTTTGAAGAAACTCGAACTTTGGGTCTTTGCAGTTTTGCATATTACCTTCATTTTTTAGTTTTAATTTTGCATTATTTCACTTTAGATTTCCACATTTCTTTGCTATGTGACAAGAGAAATTATTATTTGTAACGACTTTGACTATGGCTAACAGAACCTTGAAGATTTATGGAACTTTTACTTACTGAATATGCTGGTGACTTGTTTAGAAATTAAAATTCAAAATGTTTTTACGTTTATATCGTCAAACTGATTGCAAATTAATCCAATGTGCATTAATCTAGTACACACCCTTTGTGTGCTTTTTATTCTGGCTCTTATGATATTTAATGTTGCTCTAATTTGCTGCAGCTAGGGTGGAAAGGGACTAGATGTTGGAGATGTAATGATATAATTGAGATGCCCCATCAAAGCCTTAAAGTGGTAGAGATAATTGGTGTTTCCCATTTTTTTTAGAATCCGGGAATACAATGTTGCCTTTTGGTGAGTTTGAATATGTGGATTGCAAGCGTGTTATGGAATTAAGGTGTTTCTAAACAGAAATGAGAAATGAAATTGTTCTCTAAGTATCTTAACTTCTTTTCAAACGATTAAGAACAAGCAAACGGACGAACTTGTTGCTTTAGGTCTCTTGCCTCTTTGGAACAATATCAAGAGCACAATGATGAAATGAAAATGAGAGCTTTATTGAAAGTAAAGATTGAGTACAATATGCTGAAAGAGAAATGTAATAGAGAATAAAAGGAGCTAAAGTTGAAGAACAAAACAAAGATAAATTAGCCCATGGAGGTGTTGTATTGTAGTTGTGTTGGAGAGGTCCGGTCCCTTACAACATCCATATGCTGTCTATTTATACTGTTTTGCTTGCTTGGCTACCAAGAGTCAGGTTTAAAACTCCATCAACTACTCCTACAGATTATTCTTCTTCCTTGGCAAAATCTGACTTTCCTTTCTAGCCTTGATATGGAGTGATTTGATTTCCCAATCTCCTTCCTCTGTTTGCTTTGATGTTTGCTTCTTGTTCCTTAAGGATTAATCTGCACTGATGTAGTTTGCTCCCTAAGGCAGTATTTACGATTTTGGCACCCCCCAATAATCATTTCCTTGTTTAAACCTGCTATGATTTGGTTGCTCCCCAGTACTTCCTTCTACTGCAATTGTTTCTTGGAGGACAAGCCCTCTAATTTTGCTGCAACTTTCAAACCTGCTGCAATTCATTTCCTTTTTTTAACTTAATTTTATCATATCTCTAATTTACTCAAAATATGGTGTAAACAATTGTTTATGTAGGTGATAGAAGTTCTGATCGTGAGCTTGCCGAGTACATACTCAAACATGCAGTCGTACTTGAGAAGATTATTATTGATACTCGCTGTAACAAAGAGACGCAAAGAGCAAGAATTTTTTTTTGCTTGGTGAATTGAAAACCATTTTCAGTCTTGTGGATCAAACAATTATTGATTTTCTTTTTGATAAAATTCTTGTGGGATTATCTCCTTTTTTCCGGCGAAAGAAGCTGCAAGGACTTGCACTCTCGAAAAAGTGAGTTGGTTTTGGAGATATATTTCCTAACCACGACTTTGACGTTCCCATTTCTATCCTCCAGCTACTACAAATAGACTCCTCATTGGTTTGCAATGTGTCCAGGATCCAATTTGGAAACACGATGTATTAGTCACAATTATCAAAACAAATGTATACTAATTAAAGATAAAACAGGAAATTAAGGAAAGTAAATTATGGATTATTAATATTTGAACGAGTGAGAAGTTAATTACAAATCAAATATTTTTTTCATTTTTCATACAATTTTAAAAAGATCTATATGATAAAAAACCTGGAATGCATCCATCACCAGAATCACTTTTAATAGTGGGAGTTGAAATTAAGCAACATAGTCTAAAACGAATAGCACTAAAGAGAAAAAACATGTTTCTTTGTTTTTGTCTTTGCAGCTTGTTGCCACCAAAAATAAAACAAGCCATCAGAGCCGAAGGTAAAACTTCGGCAAGTTGTTATGATATTTCATCCTCGAGCAAGTCGTAGTATATGACCTCAAGTTTGATGTGAACGGTATTAGACCATCGAACAAAAAGGTTGGTTAGTCATTGAGTGGATTTGTTGGCAGTTAAGTCATCAAGCCCAATACAAGTTACTAGATAGTGGTCGTATTATAATTTACACTTGACCATGTTATTTGATAGCTAGTAAAATATAATAACTACCACTTTTACCAATATAGAATGGTTTGAATTGCCAAGTGTAAAAATATGGGCCAAACGATTGCCATATGAAACATGATGTAGGCGGTTATGCACAGAGAGGAGAGTATGAAGGCACAAGTTACATGCAGAGGTTATAAAAAGAAGAAGCAAATTTTAAAGAAAGGAACCTCCATACATCAATATATAACTCATGTATTTTTACATCTATCTTTATCTTGTCCTTAGCATAGTCTTTATTTCTATGCAACATAGGAGTAGCAGTAATTTATCAACAACAACAATAACTCTTTAATTGACTCAATTGTTTACGAGTTGTGTGATGAGTTTTCTCTCACATACTTCAAAGAACCTTTCACACTTAACTAGTTCCATTGTGTATGAGCATTGTGGTGAATTCTAAGTTCTCTCACGCTTCGAACGTAACCTTTTGACTTTTTCTCGATTTATATCCTTTATTTCTATTGTACTTTGGTATTATATTTTTAATTCTCTCTCTATGCTTTGGTCATTGTGTTTTAAATCCCTTGTTGTACTACAATATTTTAATGTTTAATAAAATTTCACACTTATTTATACACTCGTTTCTAATATAAAGTCTTAAACTATTAAGTAGAATGAACCTTTTAACAAACATGTTTGCTTTCGAGCACGACCCGCACGGGTCAAAGAGGCTTAACGCCGAAAAAGCGGAAAACTCGGTCATGACACATTCTGCTTCTTAAATCACCAACAACTTTTCTCTTTCCAGTTTTCTAACTTGCAAGCATTTTTTTCTGTTGTTATTAGAAACGCATGCGTGGACCAGAGTCCAGACAACATAGGCAAGTATAAACAACTTTCTTACAACTCACCTTGGCACAAATCATACTACTATGACATCTCCAAATTCACTCTTCACTTACCCAGCATTGCAACTATTGCCAAAATGCAGGAGCCTAGACACCCTCAAACAAGTCCATGCACAAATGATTACGACAGAACTAACCCTTCATACATACCCACTAAGCAGACTCCAATTCTCCTCCACAATAGCCGTCCCATAAACTCTGTCCATCTTCAATCAAATACCAAACCCGACAATTTTTCTTTTCAACACTGTCATATCCGTTCTAGCTAATCACAACCATTACACCCACATTGCTTTCTCTTTATATGAACGTGTTTTGTTTCACAAGACCCTTAGACCCAATAGCTTCTCATACCCATCTCTCATCAAAGCTTGTTGCTCAAACTCTTGTTGGGTACACCATGGGTTTGCACTCCATGCACACATGGTGAAGTTCCTCGGTCTCTCCTGTGATAGTTATGTTCAGGCCTCGTTGATTAAGTATTATGCCAATTGTGGCAACGTCAATGAAGCTAGGTATCTGTTTGATCAAATTGATAGTCCTGATTTGGCTACTTGGAACTCGATTTTATCAGCTTATGCTACAAAGAGTACTACTAATAATGATGACTGTGAGGATGAAACTAGCTTGCACATTAAATTTGTTCGTAGAGATGCAAAAGGATGGTGTGGTTAAACCTAATGAAGTAACACTGGTGGCTGTTATTACTGCATGTGCCAATATGGGTTCTCTTAGTCTAGGATTATGGGCACATGTGTATGTTTTGAAGAACAACCTCGTATTAAACCGGTTTGTTGTTACTGTTTTGATTGATTTGTATTCAAAATGTGGCGGTCTTGATCTTGCTTGCCAAGTGTTCGATAAATTGTCTGAAAGAGACACTTCGAGTTACAATGCAATGATTGGTGGTCTGGCGATTCATGGGCATGGGCATGGGCATGCGGCTATTGGGCTTTACAAGAGAATGAAATTGGAGGGTCCATTTCCTGATAATGCCACGTATGTTGTGGCTATGTATGCTTGTTCACATACGGGGTTGGTAGAGGAGGGTTGTGAAATCTTTGAATCTATAAAAGCAGTTTACGGGATTGAACCTACGGTGGAGCATTACGGGTCCCTGGTTGATCTTCTTGGTCGAGCAGGGCAGGTCAAGAAGGCACATGAGAAGGTGAAAATGATGCCAATGAAGCCTAATGCTATATTGTGGAGGTGTCTGCTTGGAGCAGCTAGAGTTCATGGGGATCTAGAGGTAGGAGAAATTGCACTTAAGCATTTGATTGAATTAGAACTAGAAACTAGTGGCATTTAAGTGTTGTTGTCAAACTTGTATGCAAGTACTGATAAATGGGAAGATGTGAGGAGGATCAGGAGATTAATGAAGGAGAATGGTATCATCAAAATGCCTGGAATGAGTGGTTGAGGGAATTAGTTCATCATGGGAGACAAACACACCCCCATGCGTAGAGGGTGTTTATTGGGAAGCTTGAGGAGATCAACAGAAGGTGACGCGAGTATGGTTACAAGTAATATGCTGTTTGACAGAGGAAGAAGAGGAGTATGCTTTGTCATGGCAGTGAGAGATTGGCAATTGCATTTGCTATTATATGGTCATGACTGACTCTAATGTTCCTATCAGGATCATAGAGAATCTTTAATTTTGCTGTGAATTTCATACAATTATAAAGCTTATATCTTCGATATATACGAAAGAAACAATATTAAGGGATCGGAATAGACTTCATCATTTGAATATCACGTTGTTGTTCTCTCTCTCTCCTTCAAAACCCTCTTTTCTTCCCACCGCCCCGATCTATAGGAGGGTTGTCCCTCTCAAGGTGCTGATGCTGGTGGAGGGTAGTGCTAATGGTGTGTGGTGGAGAAGGCGTTGTTTTGGTGCCTCTTTGATGGTTATTTTGCTGGTGATTGGGTCAGTTGGGTTTGGCTTGATGTTTCTGAGTCTCTTGACTTTCCTCAACTGCTATGGTGTAAGATTTTGAATCCCAGCTGGGCTGGTGGCAATGGAACGCCCTCGGTGACGGACGGCAGCTTTATGGTGGTGGACATCAATGGCGGCCGCCTAAGGGGTTTACTGTTTCATGTTCGGGTGTCTTTGCTTTCTGTTGTGATGCGGCTTGTCTTGGCTGCTGGTTGCGCTGCTATTTGTTGTGATTCCAATGGTGAAATTTGGGATTTCCGGATGTGGAAGTCTAACAGCAATTCCACATTGGCAACAGAGGCAAATGGCATTTTCTGTGGACTCCTTTTCGTGGTTAAACTTCCTGCTTTTAGCAGTAGTTATGTTCGTGTTCATAGTGCGAATTATGTTGAATCTTAGTGGTTCTCTCGCTTAACTACTAAACCGGCGCTTTTGGTCTGTATATCATGTTTAGTATTTGGTTGCTTTGTCATTTGGGGTCTTAATCCTCCATTTTGTAATATAGTTCTGTGTAATAGCGACAATTTGAGTTGAATACAAGTTTTTCATTGCTCACCAAAAAAAAGGGTAGATTTCATCATTTTGAACCAGGGGATTTTTGTATGGATCATTGGTAGTGCTAACTTATCAAAACAATGTTTATGCAATATTTTTGTTGTATATCAAACACAATTTTTTTTTGGACCACTATATTTTTTTTTAAGAAAGAGGGAGCAACCATTTTCATAAATTATAATATTAAAGTTCTTCAGTTAAAAGAAAATAGAATATTAAAGTTCTTTCCTGCCTTTTTGACATATAAAATAAAGTTAAGGATTAATGAGCTTATCTTTGAATCAATACTTTGTGACTACTGTTTGGACTTTGATAGCATTATCTTTATGATTAGATTGACATATTTTTGGAACAAATAAGTAATCTGTACTATACTTTTTGATTTTGGAATGAATTCTAGATCTGTCCAGCTACTTGGAGTATGATTTTAAACGTGCAAGGTTGTTGGGATATCAAATGTGGCATCACAGTATCAGATGACGGTATCATATGCGGATCTTTTTCTTGATCTGGGATTAACTGTATGTTAAACGTGGCTGTTAGGTGTAGTTGTGGCTCAACAAGTAGATTTTTGCCTCGTTCTGAATTTCTGATCAGTGATCCTGCACAGAATTTCTTTTTTCTTTTCCACTAGCTGTAAATTTTATTGATTGTCTACAATTAAGTTGTTGGGTCAAATCTGAAATAATTAACATCCAACTGCATTTCAGAGTAAAATAGGATGCTACTAGAAGGGGAACAAGAAATTGATGAGGTCAAGTCAAGTGTTGAAACAATGTAACCTGTGTCGATAAATAGTAAACGACTAAGATGAAGTTACAAGTCAAATCTAAATTATCACCAACCTCGGCGTCTGCAAATTTTATTGATTCAATATGAAAACTTATCTAAGCCTGCATGTTAATAACAATTAATTCAACAATTTAATTATATGACATGATGAATGATGATTCTTGCTCTTTGCCAATAACAATTTTTAATTCAAAAATTAATTTCTAATGCCACTGTACGCAAGCAACAGTAAAGAAGCCAGAATTATCGTGTCCTATAAACAATACCAATTGATCCCTGCACTAATACTATTTTAGTACGTTAGTCCCTAAACTTTTTTTGTTAATTAAAATCTTAATTTTACTTTTTTTGAAATTTCCACTTACCTCTCATTTTCATTTTCTAACTCTAATATCCTTTAGAGTTTTTTTTTAATTCTTTTATAGATTTGTTTATAAGGAGTTTACTATGGATTTGTAAAAATTGAATACGTAATCGAATATTAAAATGTAAAAATAATATATTATAAATTGTCACATAATTTATTTGTTTAGGTCTAATTGTATTTTAATTATATTTGATTATAATATTTTGATGACATAATTAGTAACTCAATTCATCGAAAATTAATTGAAAATTTTTTATATTTTAATATCATATTTATCGATAAACAATTTTTTTATATATTAAATAGCAAAATATGATCCAATCCCACTCAGTCAGAATTATACCTCCCCTACTGCTTGCATAATGATAATGTCTTCCTCCATCAAATGACAATCGGGAGTCGTTGACGTGGTTTATCATTATGGGTTTGGCAACGTAACCATTATAATCTTAGGACAAGTCTTAGGTACGAATGTGGTCGTGAAATGGGTGATGTTCAATCTACCATAAAGTGACAAAAATGTCACAAAAAGCGATGGTTTTTTTCCATATAATAATATACTTAGGTGTGCATCTTTGAATTCAATATAGACGAAGATTCCTGGCTCCTCCATCGCAGATTCGCAGCCATTGCAGCAAGCGAAGGGCAGTCGCATATTCCCATTTCACCCTTTGATTAAAACTGAAAAACACACATCTATAATAAATCTACGTTAGGAATTGCACTTAGGGATGTTTCTGTTCACACAATTGAAGATGCTTTTGTGTTTAATTATTTACCGGATATTAAAATAAAAATTTCAATTATTAAATTTAATGTATTATATTAATTTTTTTAAAATATGATAATAATATAAATTTGGGAATATTTATTTAATCTTATATAATTAATTTAACTATGTTTTTTGTTAATTTCAAAGTGTTCATGTCTCATATCCGTTTTATTGTCAGTCTATTTGAATGAATCGCTATTTTCTCTAACACACATTGTGTTTATATCTCATATTTGCTTTTTTGTGTCACAATTCTCTTTAAAGAAACGTGTTAAATTCTTCTTTTTTTTACTACATACTATGCTTCTATAATTTATTTTTGCTCATTTACCTTTATTTACCAAAACTTAAACTAAAATGAATGTGAACAAAAATGACTGGTTGAATTGGTAATCATACCCACCAACTCGGGACCTAGAGGATCCGGAGCCAAGCTGATCAAGGATTGTTGGAGTAGTTATAGGAATTATGTACCTGATAAAAATTATAATAAAAGGAAGGCAAAAGCAAAACACTAATAAGAGTGTCCAGGTTCATCCTCCCAAAGGAACAAGCACAATTAAATCAACCTCTCACTTCCCTGTATATTAGTCCAAGTCGAAGCCGAATTTCTGTCGCTCTCTCCCAACTCATTTCAATACGCTCGTATATTAATATCCGTATCCATTTGACAAACATTTTTCATTATTTTTTTCATATTCCCCACTTTGCCCTCCTTTCCGTCATCGACCACCAAAGCAAACTCGCACAATAAGACAACCAAACAACCACTCCAAATTCACCTGCCAGCTCTGAAACAACCATGGCTTCCATGTCCACTCTCTTCGCCAAACCCACTTACAGTCCACCTTCTCTCTCGAAACCGTTCGCTACCCAGTTCGCCCCTCCCCGCAATGTGTCCTTCAAGCCCAGAGTCCACCTCAAACGGGTCCGGATTCAAGCCGGGTTGATCGACCCAGATGGTGCGAAACTAGTGGAGTTATTCGTTGAAAAGACCCAGAAGGACGTGAAGAAGGAAGAAGCGAGTTTCTTGCCGAAAATCAAGCTTTCGAAGATTGATTTGCAATGGGTTCATGTGTTGAGCGAAGGGTGGGCCAGCCCGCTCCGTGGATTCATGAAAGAATCCGAGTTCCTCCAAACTCTTCATTTTAACTGTCTCCGTCTCGACGACGGGTCGGTTGTTAACATGTCGGTCCCGATTGTGCTTGCTATCGATGACTTGCAGAAGCAGCGGATTGGTGATTCCGATAGAGTCGCTCTCGTTGACTCTGACAACAATACGATTGCCATTTTGAGCAAGTAAGTTCAAAATTTCATCACTTCTATCAGTAAAAGTTGTTATCTTTTCAATTAAATTTCTTTTATCTTTTATATTGAATTGTAGTATTAGAAATGCAAAAAATGTGAATTTGAAATTGTCATGGCGGGAATGAACTAAACATGTGCGTGTTGTTTTGGTTTGATTTAATTAGACAATACATATAGAAAAATCAAGATTGATTCTTTTTCTCTTTTGTGTTCGGGATTGAATATATTGTATTTATATATAGTTTTTGACGATTATTAATTTACAGCGGCAAAGGATCTAAATTTTTCGTTTCTGTTCTTGGTTAACGTAATATGATCTCAGCGAATGCAGAAGTTTGAGTTTTATTTGACTAAGAATTGTTTTATTCAAAAACTTTTTTGATTTGTTCTGAAACGATTTAGAGTGCCGACGACTAAATGTAGAGTCAGATTTTTAGGTCATTTTGTCCATAATAAGGTATTCGTTTCTTCCCTTTGTGGATTTCCATCTTGTGTTGATAGAAACATCATCACGCAGTACCCGCCAGTTTTTTTTCTTATATAGGCAAAATGTGCATGTGGATTTCTTAATTATCCACTTTATAAGATGTGCTTCATTCTAAAAGATGACAAATGTGCTCACCTTATGTAGAACTTGATGATATGCTTTTTTTTCTGGTTGTGGCTGGGGTTTCGACTTAATTCAGTTCTTTTAGAAAGGACGTTATTTGAAGATTATGTAAATGAACAAAATATTGATTTTTTTGACTACTTCCTCTATTGTCCATATGTTTATATGGTCAAACCTAATTTTTTTGCTTCTGTTGTCATCCCTCATTATTTGTTATCATGTAAACTTTGCATGAAGCGTTCCAAAAAATGTAACATACCTTGGCGAGTTTACACGATTCTCAAACCATAGTTTGATTTGGACATGCAGCAGTTATCATTCATACTCAGAAAATTCAAATGTGTATATAGACGATTGCTAGATTTTTAGACGGAATGTCCTGTAATCTTCTCATTTGTCATTCTTTAACTTCTTATGATCTCTAACGTCATTTTTTGTCCTTGTATTCAGTATTGAGATTTACAAGCACCCCAAAGAAGAGCGAATAGCTAGAACATGGGGAACTACTGCCCCTGGCCTACCTTATGCTGAGGAAACCATAACAAAAGCTGGAAACTGGCTAATTGGGGGGGACTTGCAGGTCATTGAACCTGTCAAGTATGACGATGGTCTTGATCGGTTCAGATTATCACCTGCAGAACTTCGTGAGGAGTTCACCAAGCGCAATGCTGATGCTGTCTTTGCATTTCAGCTCAGAAATCCTGTGCATAATGGCCACGCTTTACTGATGACAGATACTCGTAGGCGGCTTCTTGATATGGGCTTCAAGAATCCCATCCTTTTGCTTCATCCTCTTGGAGGTTACACAAAGGCCGATGATGTTCCACTTAGTTGGCGCATGAAACAACATGAGAAGGTAGACGCTTATTGCCATATTTTATGTGTCCATACAATACATATGCTAATTTCTTTCTTCAATGGGTTATGTTAAGTGGATAATGTGACCTATCTTCCAAATACTATAATTAGTTGTGGTTTCAGACATATCTGCTAATAACACAATTTGTTGTAGAAACAACTTGAATTGAGAAAGATTGATTTTGTTTGATCCTGGAATGTACTTGTAGGTGCTTGAAGATGGTGTCCTTGATCCAGAGACAACTGTAGTTTCTATATTTCCATCTCCCATGCACTATGGTGGTCCTACCGAAGTGCAGTGGCATGCAAAAGCTCGGATCAATGCAGGAGCTAACTTCTACATTGTTGGTAGGGATCCAGCAGGGATGGGGCATCCTGTAGAGAAAAGAGATCTGTATGATGCTGACCATGGAAAGAAGGT